>JAHPZR010056079.1:15000-72500 GCA_019787425.1 Platygyra sinensis | reverse complement strand
GTACCCGGCAAATTAGAAAACAAAAGGTTAGATTGAACGAAGATTTGGCTGCAAGACCTAAAGAGGCATTATGTACCTCTTTTCATAGAGCCATAATGTAAACAATATAACTGTAACAGCTAACATATGTGTATAGTGTATAATTAATCACTTTCCCACAAACATTTCAGTTTGGACATTTTGGAACTTAAGTCATGCCATGAAACTATTCCAGTTTAAGAATCTTATTTCTAATTCGAACTGATTCTGCATTTGATAAAAAAAATGACTAGCTGAGTGGCATAGCCTCCTTAAGTTTGCAAATGACAGAAACGTGCTAATTAATAGGTAAAAAAGCTGAGGCGTTCAGTGTTAACGTTTATCAGATGATTGTGTACTAACCCTCCTTTTTGTCTTATTCTTTTTAGCGATCCTATTTGCCCACCCTCAGCACCTGAAATACAATCAACGAACAATCAGAACTCGCGAGTCCCTAAAAAGATATGCAAAGAACCCACGTCAGGCTTAGAAAAATGTTTTGATCCTCACTGCAGTGAAAGAAACAGTTCGCAAACATGTAAAGGCGTCGTTGGCTGCTATTGGTGTAAAAACGATAAAGACAATGTGCCATTAAAACAACCTTACTGCGCTAGTTCAGAAGTGTGTTACAGAGGGCAGAGAGGTAATACCATGTATTAAAGATCCGCAGACGTCTTTCCGCCTCAGCTTCAGATAGTTATTACCGTTTTTGCCAGACGTACTAAATTTTTCTAAGGTTTCATCAAAATATGTCTGAAAGCTCTCAGGGAAGTTGTGCTGCCTATAAATAACACCACAGATAATGTTACTTTTCATTTCAAATTGTAATTCAACCCACAGGGCTTGAAAAGCGCGTGACGATATTTTTTCAATGACTCTATACTTAACATTTTCATCAATAAACATTCCAACACCTCCAGCAGCAAGAGGTGTCGGGGCAAATTCAAAACTATAGCCAGGAATACTTGGATGATAATCAGACTGATCATTTTCAGTGATTCTGGTTTCAGTTATTCCTATAATATTAAAAGGATATCCAAGCTCATTGAGTAGATGAGTCTGCAGATTTTCAAAATTGCGCTTTAGGCTTCGAACATTCGCATGGAACAAGGAAAACAAATCATTGGTATCGTGAGAACTATTTTCATCGCGTAAAAGCTATGAGGAGAAAAATACCTACTGTGAATTTTTATATCTACGAGATTTTGGTCCGGGTTGATATTACTAGCTGTGTTTAGACTGACGAGTTGCGGTTTATTTGCCATAATTTTTAATTACTGATGTATTTTGTTAAATTTTATTGTAAATCATACAACCCGGTCCGATTAGCTTTGCTATATGCGGGTTGTATAAGTTTATAATTTGTTAATTGTGAAAATTAATTTTCACAAAATGATGAAATTGATGTTTCTTGCACCACGTGCGAAAGCCATATCACCTCTTGTGACTTGTAATATGGCTATTACATTTACTCCTGGTCAACCATGCATGAGGCATATAAGTATCTATCTATACATCAACATTCGTCAAATTGATTTTTTAATCTATCCACAGCTGATCAGGAACCATGTCCACTGGAGGGTCCAAAACCGCACCAAGTTAACAAAACAAGTACTATACTAAATTTTTCGGTGACGATAAAGGCAGTCGGACCGCAGTTATTGTTGGAACTGTGATTGCTTGCACTGCTGTTGTGGCTCTAATAGTGATATTAACGATCTTGGTAAGTCAATTCTTACCTACCTATCATAGGATAATGAGTTGTATGAGTAAGTGGTCGAATTTAGGCGCATATTTGACAATCAATGGAGTTTATTTACTTTTATTTTTTTTTTTTTCATGGGGAGGGTTGTGAGGGATGAAAAAGTTACATTAAGGTTAGGGTAGCCCACCTCCTTGTTGGTTTTTCTTTTTCAATGTATCAACTGCATATAGAATTAAGATTTCTAAACATGCAAGTCCTTTCCAATTTCTTCTTTAGGTAATAAGACATCGCCGTAACCTAAGCGGGCCGCCCATGGACAAAAACAAGAGCGCTTCAACACGACAGATAATCGATCCTGAAAATCCAGATCTTGCTACTCGTCCTCCTGCACCTCTTCCAGAACCAGTGAATTGCTGCTGGATAGGACAACTTTAGAAAGCGCATTTGAATCTACTGTCACTACTTTAAACTTTTAATCGGCTGATGTAAGTTGCCAAATGAACATTTGTGCAAAATCAGTGAAAGCGTGAATGAGCTGGTCGTACCGTTGTGTGACACTTTTACTGAGCCTCGAATGTCAGGCACGCAGAACGGACCAGCTCGATCGCCGATATTATTGAAACAGACTCGTGTGGCCCCTGATTCTTATAGCAGAAATCTTGAGCTGTTTAAGGCAATGTTGAGTGGCATTGAGGGGAATGGAGGGCTTTTAGTTATGTTTCCTTAACATTTTCCGATTAAGTAAGTCGTATCAATATTTTGTTTGTTTGTTTTGCGGTCGGACCGCTTCACTTGTTTGCAATTTATATAAGAGGAATCTATTTGAAACTTGCAACTACATTTTAAAACTTACACTTTTGATGACATCGGTTTAATTTTGTTGTTGCACTGGTAATACATTACTGGATTAGCCTCTCGCTCGACTTCTTGAACTTGAACGCAGATCGGCTGTTTACATATGTAAGGGCGCGATTCTGATTTGCTACAATATATCTCAATTTAAAGCCTTTTGACTTCCTTATTGTGTCGTAAAGAACTCAAGGCATACGGGATTTCTTTGGCTTTTCCAGGCTGAAAAGCTTTTTTTTTCTTTATTAGATCCCATTAAGCGGTCAAGAAGTATATTAAAAATTACCATTAAGACTTAACACTGGCCTCACAATTACGACCAATATAGTCATCATTTCCCATAAAGTGGGCGGCCCAGCATTCTAAATATAAAAATAAATGCAGACTTGCTCGCCAACTTAGCTATGGTAACAGTGCGTTTCAAAGACTTGATAAGCAGAGTCTACCAGCTAGTTTAGAGATGCACTAAGAAAACAAAATAACGAAGTAAAAATGTACATTTGAGGAAAAAATACCTTCTGTAAGCGAAAACCAACTTGTCAATTGGAATAAAACTGTTGTTTAACCAAGATTGCCTTTAATTACGACTACAGTGGGATCGAACTTTACTTTTTGGGAATACTTTTATGAATTATGGCCACTAACGTTATAATTTCCTATCAAGCGAAAGGCCCAACATTCAAAACAGGCAAAGAATTACCGACAGAACAAAAACTTTAATTGCTCACACACTTCGACAAGCAAAGTCTACACAGCGTACCAGCTAGGTGCGCCAAGAAAATAAAATAACAAATTAAAAATGTACATTTGGGAAAAGCCACTGAAACCCAATTAAGCAAACACCTTCTTGTGAATTGAAAGAAAACTGTTTTTAGCCAAGATTGCCTTAAATCACGACTACAGTGGGAAGGAACTTAACTTCTTGGGAATACTGCTTGTTTATTTCACTAAAGCCTTCGAACCGGTGGCACACCACATTTCTATATATGATTGTAGTTCAAATACTACCTCACAGGATGAAGGCATTCGTCAGAGTCAAAGCGTATGGATACGACTCATTAACGCGCGCAGTGTATACCACACGAGTATATACCCAAGGTTCAGTTTTGGGACCCGCCCTGTTCTCGCTTTTCACAAACGAACTCTCAAAGGCAGCAAGTTCTCGGAAACTGTTAGATGTACGCACACAATACAAGTGCATATTCCGATCATTTGCTGCCTTAGTATAAAATTGCCATTGTTTACCGAGTTAAACTGCATAGAATTCAACCTACATGAGTTTGTGTATCACTCTTGTTCTACTACCTAATCCTCAGAGCGATAGTCTAATTAGATACGGTAGCGACATATTACATTCGTAACATCAGATTATCCAGGTACAAAATTGCTGTCATATAAAACAAAATGTTCAGCAAATTGAGCAGGACTCCATGTTTGACTCCTGCTGCGCTTTTACGTGGTGGACACGTTTTAGGTTTACCTGAACAACTTCCACATTCAGGATTACGATAAGGCATTCTATAACTGGAACACAGATCACTTTCCACTGCCCAGGGGTCTTTGTCATTTTTGCAATACGGATTGAAGTCACCAATAACCTTGTTGAATATAGCGTCCGCCACATCTGACTGATTGCAGAAATTCTGCCATGCCAGGACTGTACACATTTTGGCTTCACCACGTTTCCTATTTAGACGAAAATAAACCAAATGAAAAAGAAAAGTTGTAACTCGTAGACCTTCCCCATGGTTCAAGCCCCATACAAACCCCACATTTTTAGTCCTCATGAGTGCCAATTTCTCCTATGTAGATGTCATGACTTTTTCTAGTCCAAGAGTGTCCGCTTACGGGATGTTTGACTGCAGTTTCTGCGTTCTCTCTTTGAAGAGATGAAGGGAAAATATAGGCTTAAAGTACACCTAACCCCAAAATATTTTTTTCGCTTAAATAAATCTTTGCACCTGTTCGAAACGCACTGCACCTTTTTAAAACTAAATCTTGACTTTTTTATAGGCTGTAAAAGTTAGAAATCTAGCCTGTTGCTAGTAAGGGGCATAGGTCTATTCATAGGTCTATTCCTGGGTTGACGTCACAGACTGATTGGCATCGTATTAAGTCTTTGTAAACATGCATGCAAAGAAGTTTGTGGCATCAACCCAGGAATAGACCCATACCCCTTACATACCCCATACCCCTTACGGCCAGATTTCTTAACTTCTACAGCCTGTAAAAAGTCAAGATTAGGGCTAAAAAGAGAAAAAAGGCGCAATGCGTTTCAAACAGGTGCAAAGAGTTATTTATATCGATGCATGACTCTATATCTACGGAACGCTAACTCTGCTTGCAGTCGCACTAGTTTGCTGAAGAATGCGCAATAAATCTAAACACATGAGTTGGATGAATTTGGCCACACAGGTGGCGTGTTTAATATGACCCAGGACAATTAATTGTGGCAACACATTAAATCTACAAGATTTCCATTGTTCAGCAAAGGTGGGGCGAAAAAGACGCACCCACATTTCTAAATGTAAAAGAACAATCTGATGTCTAGTAACAGGGGATGGGGGGGGGAGGGGAAATGTTTTCCTTTCGAGATACCAACGGTACGAGGGCCAAGGGAAGAAGGGCGAGTTGCTCAAGAGAAATATCTTTTATCCTCGAGGGAACGCCCCCTCTATCACCCGGGTGATAGCTGACATAAACCAGGTTACAGACCATTGCGTGACTGTCATGGCTCGACATAAATAACATTATGCGTGAACGTAATGTTTGGTTTTAAGCGAAAAAATTATTTTGGGGTTAGGTGCACTTTAATCATTTTCTTCATATGTAGCGCGCTTAGTTTTAGCGGACGGGTTTATTGCAGTGTCCTTCATCGGTTGCCCTTAAAAACAATCAATCACGCTGCATGGATATCTGTGGAGAAAGTCAACAGTACAGGGTTGTTTCTGTATTTTTCTTTTCATGAGTGCGCTCGACTCCGGATTGAGCGATCCGGGTTCGAACCCTGTCGTGAACATTGTGTTTAGCATCGGAGGGGGTGGGGGTACGGGGTTGAGCGTGTGAAGAGAAACTTATTTTATTTGTAAGCATATATACTTTAGGAAGTAAGTCAGAAAAACTAGTTAAAAAGAAAACATTAAACATCATACCTGCATAGAGACTCTTGTGTCTCGTTTATGTCGATAAAAGCTGCAGCGAAATCACTAATACACCGGTCAACTTTGTATTTGTACGCGTTGGAGCATGGGGATAATGAAGACACAAGAGGTATCTCCAGGTCTAAACCACTACAGTATAGGGACTGGACCCCCTTAATGTTTGCCATCTGCGGTCTCCTTCCTGTATTATTGAAGCAGCTGTCGCTCTTATTTAAGAATCGGTAATACATGATCCAAACTTGGAGCCTTAAAATAAACAAAAACATCATGAGCTTCCCGTGGAAAAGAGGGGGTAAGTTTCTAAAGAAACTATGGTGCTGCGTCGGTGGGAGTATTACAGAATAATTTGGTTTTATCAACTGAGTTGATAATGTGAATTAGCCACCGTAAAGAGATTCGATTCCCGTGGAAAAGCCACGTTGGTGCCCTTCCGAGGGGCACTAACATGGCGGCTGTAAACCAACAAAAACATTTGTCATTGAGTTTTCCTATTGCAACGAAATATTATTCTTGTAGAGTTCCGGAACATTGATAGTACGTAATTCTTCTAGTACAAGAACTTTTCAGTTAGAAAAAACTTGAGCGATAAGTCCTCTTTTGAACGGCGCGAGAGCCCTGTCGCGCCGCCATTTTAATGTCACGCTATGCATAAAACTTGGAAATTCAAGTACTCTATAATAAAAAAGAACACGATGTAATTGTAGCTAATTGTCAAGTTCTTACAGGGTGTTATATCTGATGGAACTAAAACTTCAGAACAATTGGTAATTTCTTAATTTTGAAATATGGTGACGTCACACGAAACCCGGCAGTAGTAAAAAGACTAAACATGACCAGATTTTTCGCCTTTACGAAATTGGAGCCATTGCAGTTGTGTGCAACCGTGGAAGGCAATCCTGGTACTGTAAATTGAAACAAATTTGTAATATAACTGTACAAACTCACCCACAATTTGCACTGGGCTCGTTGTACAGCGCTTTAAAGAAATGAGATTCGTACTCCCGCAGAGTGCAGTAATATTCCATGAAGGAGCATTTGCCAACTGATGGCAGCTGTGCATTACACCTAAACTGCTGCAGACATCCTAAGTATCAACCAAGCAATAAACCAGTCAACTGAACACATTCATATTCTTAGTATTGGACAGGAGCTAAAGCTAATAAATAGAGTCTTTTCAAAAGCAAATGATATTAATACTCCCCTACATGAGCCTCCATTGTAAGCAAGTTCCAGTCCTGACTGACGGACTGACTGACTGACTGACTGACTGACTCTGACTGACTGACTCTGACTGACTGACTGACTGACTGACTGACTCTGACTGACTGACTCTGACTGACTGACTGACTGACTGACTGACTGACTGACTGAATGACTGACGAGAAGGTTCACATAGTCCGTAATAAAATGAACTAGCACTGAGAATTTACTTGATAAAAACTTCAGGAACAAATCCTTAAGACCAGGAGCCTATGTCCTTCTAATTTCGGATTTTCCTCGAAAAGCACATAGGGGTTTGCTGAGAGCTCGAGTCCTTTGGCTTATTTAATGAAATCTTTAACTTACAACAATTAGGGTAACTAAAGATTGAAGAGTAGAACATTAAAAAACCGGGCGCGGGCAAGCCACTGCGCGTGTTTGGTTGGCATGTATAGACACGCGACCAGTTGGAACTTGGGGAGAACTGAGAGGACCCTGGGAACGAGGACGCCGTGACGGCCTTGAAAGCTCGTAACAGTTTAAGCATTTTGATTACGTCTAGGCGGCTTTACTTTAGTAGAACAAATAAGATTTTACTTCAGTGCTATAAGAATCGATTTGATAAAGGAAATGTAAGAATTGCCGGTCATAGCAATGTAATATTAGGAAGTGATGGTTTATTACTGTAGTGCTTATGAAGGCTCAATACTTGTAAGAATTCAGGCGACAGAAAGATGAGCCAACACGCCGGAGGCATTAATTTTCCTTTCGCTCAGGAAATTGAAACCGATATAGCCATAAGACCAATTGCTTCCTAGTATACAACTAGAGATATTTTAAGTTTTAAGACGCTTGATGACACTAAACAAGGATGGTTTAAAGTGAGATAGAACAGGAGACTAACATGTCACAAGTAGCTATCGCGTCTCACCGTCGGTTGTGATTGATTCAAGCTTGAGTTACATTCAATCAGCAGTACGCCACCGTTCTTTTTATTTTTGTTTTAAACGATAGAGCCCTACTAGTCGCTCAGGTCTAACTTAATCTTCTGTTAGTTGAAAACAAAAAAATTAACAACACCCTTTAAAAATACTATAGTTGTAGTCAGGCATGATGATAAAAAAACAATCTCTTTGACCATTGGGAACAGCGGTCAATTATCTTCACGTCGTCAAGGTCAAAATCATGATTGTGTTTTATACAATGTTGGGCTAATAAAGAATTTCTGTCTCCCGTAAAAATCGCTCTCTTGTGTTCTCTGGTCCTGGATCTTAAGGCCCTTGATGTTTGACCGATATAAACTTTGTCACAATCTTTACAACTGATTTTATAGATCACTCCTGTCGATAAGTCTTTACTAAATTTGTCTTTAGGTTTTTTCAAAATGGAGCCAACGGTCATTAGCGGATTTGTGGGCACACTTGATATTTGAATTGAATTTAGATCAGTGGTTACACCGACCAATTTATTAGAAGCTGCCAAAGTACCACTGTTTCCACAAACCAGTCTCAAACCAACAGAGGTTTTGTCACGTTGCCATACCTTCAAGGAACTTCGGAAAAAATTGCAAGAACTTTAAATCAATTCAATATCAATGTTGCCCACAAATCCGTAGTGACCGTTGGCTCCATTTTGAAAAAACCTAAAGACAAATTTAGTAAAGACTTATCGACAGGAGTGATCTATAAAATCAGTTGCAAAGATTGTGACAAAGTTTATATCGGTCAAACATCAAGGGCCTTAAGATCCAGGACCAGAGAACACAAGAGAGCGATTTTTACGGGAGACAGAAATTCTTTATTAACCCAACATTGTATAAAACACAATCATGATTTTGACCTTGACGACGTGAAGATCATTGACCGCTGTTCCCAATGGTCAAAGAGATTGTTTTTTTATCATCATGCCTGACTACAACTATAGTATTTTTAAAGGGTGTTGTTAATTTTTTTGTTTTCAACTAACAGAAGATTAAGTTAGACCTGAGCGACTAGTAGGGCTCTATCGTTTAAAACAAAAATAAAAAGAACGGTGGCGTACTACTGATTGAATGTAACTCAAGCTTGAATCAATCACAACCGACAGTGAGACGCGATAGCTACTTCTGACATGTTAGTCTCCTGTTCTATCTCACTCTAAACCATCCTTGTTTAGTGTCATCAAGCGTCTTAAAACTTAAAATATCTCTAGTTGCATATTAGGAAGCAATTGGTCTTATGGCTATATCGGTTTCAATTTCCTGAGCGAAAGGAAAATTAATGCCTCCGGCGTGTTGGCTCATCTTTCTGTCGCCTGAATTCTTACAAGTATTGAGCCTTCATAAGCACTACAGTAATAAACCATCACTTCCTAATATTACATTGCTATGACCGGCAATTCTTACATTTCCTTTATCAAATCGATTTTTATAGCACTGAAGTAAAATCTTATTTGTTCTACTAAAGTAAAGCCGCCTAGACGTAATCAAAATGCTTAAACTATTACGGGCTTTCAAGGCCGTCACGGCGTCCTCGTTCCCAGGGTCCTCTCAGTTCTCCCCAAGTTCCAACTGGTCGCGTGTCTATACATGCCAACCAAACACGCGCAGCGGCTTGCCCGCGTCCGGTTTTTTAATGTTCTACTCTTCAATCTTTAGTTACCCTAATTGTTGTAAGTTAAAGATTTCATTAAATAAACCTAAGGACTCGAGCTCTCAGCAAACCCCTATGTGCTTTTCGAGGAAAATCCGAAATTAGAAGGACATAGGCTCCTGGTCTTAAGGATTTGTTGCTGAAGTTTTTATCAAGTTAATTCTCAGTGCTAGTTCATTTTATTACGGACTATGTGAACCTTCTCGTCAGTCATTGCAGTTGTGTGCAACCGTGGAAGGCAATCCTGGTACTGTAAATTGAAACAAATTTGTAATATAACTGTACAAACTCACCCACAATTTGCACTGGGCTCGTTGTACAGCGCTTTAAAGAAATGAGATTCGTACTCCCGCAGAGTGCAGTAATATTCCATGAAGGAGCATTTGCCAACTGATGGCAGCTGTGCATTACACCTAAACTGCTGCAGACATCCTAAGTATCAACCAAGCAATAAACCAGTTAACTGAACACATTCATATTCTTAGTATTGGACAGGAGCTAAAGCTAAGAAATAGAGTCTTTTCAAAAGCAAATGATATTAATACTCCCCTACATGAGCCTCCATTGTAAGCAAGTTCCAGTCCTGACTGACGGACTGACTGACTGACTGACTGACTGACTCTGACTGACTGACTCTGACTGACTGACTGACTGACTGACTGACTGACTGACTGACTGACTGACTGACTGACTGACTGACTGACTGAATGACTGACGAGAAGGTTCACATAGTCCGTAATAAAATGAACTAGCACTGAGAATTAACTTGATAAAAACTTCAGCAACAAATCCTTAAGACCAGGAGCCTATGTCCTTCTAATTTCGGATTTTCCTCGAAAAGCACATAGGGGTTTGCTGAGAGCTCGAGTCCTTAGGTTTATTTAATGAAATCTTTAACTTACAACAATTAGGGTAACTAAAGATTGAAGAGTAGAACATTAAAAAACCGGACGCGGGCAAGCCGCTGCGCGTGTTTGGTTGGCATGTATAGACACGCGACCAGTTGGAACTTGGGGAGAACTGAGAGGACCCTGGGAACGAGGACGCCGTGACGGCCTTGAAAGCCCGTAATAGTTTAAGCATTTTGATTACGTCTAGGCGGCTTTACTTTAGTAGAACAAATAAGATTTTACTTCAGTGCTATAAAAATCGATTTGATAAAGGAAATGTAAGAATTGCCGGTCATAGCAATGTAATATTAGGAAGTGATGGTTTATTACTGTAGTGCTTATGAAGGCTCAATACTTGTAAGAATTCAGGCGACAGAAAGATGAGCCAACACGCCGGAGGCATTAATTTTCCTTTCGCTCAGGAAATTGAAACCGATATAGCCATAAGACCAATTGCTTCCTAATATGCAACTAGAGATATTTTAAGTTTTAAGACGCTTGATGACACTAAACAAGGATGGTTTAGAGTGAGATAGAACAGGAGACTAACATGTCAGAAGTAGCTATCGCGTCTCACTGTCGGTTGTGATTGATTCAAGCTTGAGTTACATTCAATCAGTAGTACGCCACCGTTCTTTTTATTTTTGTTTTAAACGATAGAGCCCTACTAGTCGCTCAGGTCTAACTTAATCTTCTGTTAGTTGAAAACAAAAAAATTAACAACACCCTTTAAAAATACTATAGTTGTAGTCAGGCATGATGATAAAAAAACAATCTCTTTGACCATTGGGAACAGCGGTCAATGATCTTCACGTCGTCAAGGTCAAAATCATGATTGTGTTTTATACAATGTTGGGTTAATAAAGAATTTCTGTCTCCCGTAAAAATCGCTCTCTTGTGTTCTCTGGTCCTGGATCTTAAGGCCCTTGATGTTTGACCGATATAAACTTTGTCACAATCTTTGCAACTGATTTTATAGATCACTCCTGTCGATAAGTCTTTACTAAATTTGTCTTTAGGTTTTTTCAAAATGGAGCCAACGGTCACTACGGATTTGTGGGCAACATTGATATTGAATTGATTTAAAGTTCTTGCAATTTTTTCCGAAGTTCCTTGAAGGTATGGCAACGTGACAAAACCTCTGTTGGTTTGAGACTGGTTTGTGGAAACAGTGGTACTTTGGCAGCTTCTAATAAATTGGTCGGTGTAACCACTGATCTTCAGGGCGTCGACCACGTGTTGTACTTCGGATAATCTGTCTGCGTCAGTAGAAGGGATATTCTTTGCTCTGTCGAGAAGGGTTCTAGCTACTGAGCGTTTGTGTTGAGAAGGGTGGTGAGAGTTGAATTGAAGGTATTTGTCAGTGTGTGTGGCTTTTCTGTAGACCTTAGTTTTATAGTTCCATCGGGATTCCTGGTTGTCATGGTGTCCAGAAATGCGATGGATCCGTCTTTTTCTTCTTCCACTGTAAATTTAATATGTTGATTAATTGAGTTAAGGTGGGAGTGGCACCTTCTACAAACAGATATTTGGCTGCCCAATGGGCTCACCTGTGAGCGCTATTTTGGCAAATTTAGTTATGGAACACGTCGAAGAGAGAGCTTTGATCTCCGCACCTCACCCTCCTAAGTGGTGGTATAGATATGTTGACGATAGCCATATCTGTATTGCCCGTGAACATCTTACAGAGTTCCACTCCCACCTTAACTCAACAGAGGTTTTGTCACGTTGCCATACCTTCAAGGAACTTCGGAAAAAATTGCAAGAACTTTAAATCAATTCAATACTAATGTTGCCCACAAACCCGTAATGACCGTTGGCTCCATTTTGAAAAAACCTAAAGACAAATTTAGTAAAGACTTATCGACAGGAGTGATCTATAAAATCAATTGTAACGATTGTGACAAAGTTTATATCGGTCAAACATCAAGGGCCTTAAGATCCAGGACCAGAGAACACAAGAGAGCGATTTTTACGGGAGACAGAAATTCTTTATTAGCCCAACATTGTATAAAACACAATCATGATTTTGACCTTGACGACGTGAAGATCATTGACCGCTGTTCCCAATGGTCAAAGAGATTGTTTTTAGAAGCGTGGCATTCAATTCGCGAACCTAATGCCATTAATGAACACATTTACATTCCTAATATTTACAAGGCCCTTGGCAATCCCAAGTGACGTTTCTGCGGTTCTTTTAAAGCACTTATTTGCATTCGTAAGCCATTTTATTGCTGAAGAACGTTATAGTATTTTAACCGAAACGTCCAAACAAAGTTTTTTAGTCAGTGACAACAAAACGTTTTTTTTTATTTCTTATTAACAACACCCTTTCTAATTATTTTTTAATTGTATTGATAACTGCAGGCGTCACTATAGACGAGTTCCACGCGTGTTTGATAAAGAATATACCAGTTTTCGAAGGCAACATAGAGCGTACTGAACATACATACAGAGATTTTACTTACCTAAAGCCACAGCAGTTGCAACTATGAACATCATCGCGCTGAAGCCAATAAAGCGAACGATGTAACAGAAGACTGATCTTCACTCTGTCTCAGAGACCTTGTGACGCCGAGAACCGTTACTTCAATTACTTGCCTTGTTATTTAAGACAAAGAAGAATGCCGTCCTAGACTGCTATTGTATGCTTGGGTCTTCGAGGGTTGTAGAATCCCAGGTAAATGATTTCCCCACTGTTTGTGACGTTCGTAAAGTTGTAATATTTTGGAAAGGTGTTGTTCATTAGCTTGTTGCATAAAATGACTGTGTGCTCCTCGCACTGAATCCTGGATAGAGTCACACATTCTGCGTATCAGATTCCAATGGAGACTGCCGTATAACGTGTAACGGACATCTTTACTATGGTAGGGTGCGTTTCTTTTAGAAAATCCAAGATTGGAGTTTTAAATCCGAAAGAATCCGAAGTGGATTCTTCGGTTGCTGTGACGCACCGTGATGCGAGAGATCTTGACGGAAAATCAATTTTCGGAGTTTCGGATTTAAAAATCCAATCTTGGCGTTTCTTAGAGAAACGCACGCTTAGGATACTCACCACTTTGTTCAAGTATTCCAAGCGACTTGTTAGATGTAAGACTTGAAAAACCATTGTTAACCAGAACTCATTGCAGGAGCATCGTTACATTTGGTGAAAAAGGAAGCAATATCCATAAGCCCGCGTTGAATACGGTGATTTTTATGGTATATAACAATTTTTTTTACGATAACAGCACATATTCTCGCACGCTCATTGGCTAATTTTTATCGTCAATAAGCGGACAGACACATGAATTTATAATTTATGCTATGCGGCAACAAGTGAGAGCGGACAATTTGACAGTTTTTTATCATAAAAAACAAATGGACGACAGTTTTTAATGCGTATGTCCTGTTATAGACAATGAATTTCGTCATAACATTGTCAAAGTAGTCTGCGGATCCACCCAGCTGTCGCCTCGTGGATCCACAGCTACTTTGACAATGTTATGATGAAATTCATGATCAATACCAGGACAGACGCATGAAAAATTTGTTAAATTGAACACAGTTTTTTTTTTTCAGTCAAGATGGCAGGATATTGGCCTTGTTCTTATGCGTCTTCGTTGTCCATAAATATGCCTTGCAATCACCTCGTAGCTAACAAGAACGAATAGATGTTCTTTAATCGACTGGATGATGTATGATATCCCAGGGTTCAGGTACACCCAGAAAAATTGTTTGGTGCTGAAGTGCTAACCTTACTCTTAAGGATTTAATTTATTCACTTTCTGACCAAAATTGTCTCGTTTTTCTTGGCCGCTTCTCTTCTTTATTCAGTCACTTTTGTTGTGTATTACTGTACATTTACAAGTCTTTTCAATCAAATGTTTCGTACTAGTGGATGACTTGATAAATGTCATTACCCATTGTTCCTCGTATTTCCTTCGCATTGCGAGAATGTATACCCTTGATCTTTTTTTTTTACACGGGCCTTGCTGTGGTCCGTCCTTTCTCTCAAGACCGCAGGCTGGTCCGGAGGGGGGAAGGGAGTCTTTTTTCTGAATATGCTACTGATGTTGTTGTTAATAAGCTTATACCTTGTGCTAACTCTCAAAGAAATGAAAGCATAAACAGTACAATTGCAACAAAAAACCCCAAAACCAAGTACTACGGTGGAAGCGAAAGTAGTGACTTTAGAACTGCATGTGGAGTAGCCCAAAAAACTGTTGGCTACAGCTATGTAAGCAGAGTTTTAGAGGCACTAAACATTGAGCCTGGGTATTTTTGCGAGTTGAACGCAGCTGTGATGGACAAAAAAGTGTTGAACGACAGAAACAGGAAGTCAACAAAAAGTTTCAAGTACAGGCGAAACCAGTTACACAATCAGAAAACTTCCCAAACCCTTTGGAAAGAAGCTAAAGAAGGAAAAACCTATGAAACATCAGTTGGATTGAACTTAGATTTGAATGCCGCTCAGCCTTCACCAACAGCCTTTGACATTGAACATATCTTAGACACTATTTCACCCAATGAGTCACGAGAGTATGAAAAAATGGTACCACCTTATAAGCCAAGACCCAATCCAGAAACACTAACTTATGACCCTACTAAATCTTACTCTTTTATTATTTTTGACACCGAAACTACCTGCACTGGAAAACACGCGGAGATCTGTCAACTATCTGCAATCAATGAAACCAACCTAACAATTTTCTCAAGGTACATTTTACCAAAAAGTAACATTAGTCCTGGAGCCACACGAGTCAACAAACTTATCATCAAAAATATCAATGGGAATAGGCAATTATTTAAAGAAAACAAACCAGTTCAAACAATATCTCTTGATGAAGCGTTACAGGAGTTTCTGGCCTTCCTTGTTGATTCACATCAGAAAGACTTTGCACAATTTAATAGGACACAATTCATCCACATTTGACACTCCAATTCTTCTTCGGAAAAGCGACACAACCTTCCACTGCAGACTCAAAGATTTAAACGTTCACTTTGCTGACAGTCACATTCTTGTCAAAGATCTACTGCAACAAAAACACCCGGCTCTTCAACTCCCATCAGGACAGCTCTGCAAGTCAAACCAATCCTCACTGTACTCGCACCTTTTCAACGAAGACTTCGAAGCCCACGACGCACTGGAAGATGCTGTAGCACTGCAAAAAATCATCTTTAAGTCCCCTCTTCAATTAAGCGAAGAAAAGATAGTAAATTGTTCAGCATTGATTAGAATTTCACAAGCACTTGACAACCTGACATACTTGGATCGGCGCCACGAACTGCTTCAGACATTCAATCCCACTGAAAAAATTGGAATAACACAGTCGATGGTCCAGAACATTGCTGGAACTGGATTATCCTATGGCAATCTCAGGGACTTGTACTTAAAGTCGGGCGCGAAGGGTTTGCTGGCAATCCTTGGTGTGCCTTCCAGTCAGTGTTCGTCAAAGAGGCCTCGTGTTACCCGTACAAAGCGAATACTTGTTGCCATATTGAACCACTTTAACGAAACAACATCTCGCGAAGAATGACCACTCCAGTCCAGTTGTATATATCGGTAAGTTGCAGCTCTGTTTTTGGTCAGTAATGTAAGTTTAACCAGGATAATTTTCTAACATTCAATTCGTTAAGCATTTTTGGGCTATGAAATCTTCTGAAATCACGTTTGATGCGTTTGCTTCTGTAAACCTCCGCGCAAACCTACGCCAACTGACCCATCTCGTCGTGATAAACACTGAATGGTGAGCAAAATTATCCAGAGTATGTCAGTAAGTCAGACCTTCGCAGTCTGCGAATCTGATGATGATCGCATTACATTTCGAACCCGAAATCAACACATCCGAACACGTATGACAACACATCCAAGATCCGCGTGGAATCACGGGGATCGCGGGCTTTACTGATCAGCGGATCGCTTTTACGCGTGCGCAAAGTGCGATCTTGCAAAGTCGAAATTTTAATTTGCGCGGTCGATAGATCGAAACCCTTATATTAAATCGGGTAACAATCCTCTAGTTTTAAACAGGAAACTGGAAAAACTGATATCCTTTAGAGGCCCCCCCTTTTTTGTTTTTTTTATAAAATAAACTAAATTATAGAAAGTAACAATAATGATCAGGTACAACAAACTAGACTATAAATGACAAGTATCTAAAAATCTCAAAGTTTAAAAATTCTGATTAAAAATTACACAGCCATGGTAAAAAAAGGCTTTTTTCGTGCACTGTAATCTTACAGTCGAAGTCTAAGTTTATCACTGCTCCTTGTCTTTCTGGGCAGTATATCTCTATTGTAATTAAAATAGTTCATAAAGAACTGTGGGCAGCGATTGCTTAAGCATTTCTTAACTAGATTGCATACATGGCTCTTCCGCCTTTTCTCCAGAGTTACGTAACCTAAGAAATTTAGTGTAGACCACTAACACGTGAGCATCTTCCAGGATAGGCGATAGAAAAACTCCGTGGGTTATCAATAAATATGATACTGTTTCTAAATATCATCTTCTCAGTACAACCTTTTGTGACGGCATTATTACCTTGAATCGCCGCAAAAGTACATGACTAAGCACACTTATGTTCCAGGATTGAACGTAAGTGTTGTTTATAATGCTTCATATTTGGCAGGGTAATTTGACATTTTGATTATGTACTTCATATTTCACTGAATTGTGTGTGTTTGGTGACTTTTTACTATGAGGACACTTTGCGATGCTTAGCATAAGGAACTTGTTTGAATCTCATTAGCGTTTATCTGGACATATATCTGACCCAAGCGAGAGGATTCATTATGAGTTATTCTTACCATGGCCTATGTCTTGGATCATAATCTGTGGGCTAAAATATGAGCTGGACTTGTTCTGAAAACTCCATTTGATGTACCAATGTATCTCCAGACCAAATATTGCGTGAAGCTCCGTTTTGCCACGCAGGCCACAAGTTTTCAACGTGCCAAGTCGCGATCACTGTGTCCCGGATGCCACTCTTCAAACCTGGATTTCTTACCGTTCCTGTTTCGTTCTTCATGTAAGATGTAAGTAGGTCTACGTCAGCCTTTGTCTCATCTTTGCCTATATAACTCGTATGGGGTCGATATAGGCTCCTGGAGCAAACTTTACTGAAGTAGTATCTATCAGAGAAAAACTAATTATTAAACCTCATCACAGCCAGTTTTGTTTTAGAACACCGTCTTATTTCTGAGGCTGTTTGCTGCTTGTTTTTTAAAGGTCCGGAGTTGTAGAGTGCAGCGCCGTATTTAACAGCTTGATGCTCTAAATTCCCGTGAATGTCTCAGCTTTCGTATCCTTTTAGTATTTTTCCAGCATTCTGGTCAATTGTAGCCAATCGGTACGTTCTTATAAGAAAAAATTGCCATGAAAGAAAGTAAAATGGGTGGCATGCAGAAGGTCATATTAAGAGATCCCTTTTTCTGCATTTCAAAGTAATTCGCACATTTCCATATTTACGTGAAAATATACTTTGGGGAATTTGCCGGGCACAAAACAATAGTTACTCGTTAAGGCCTATGATTAACTTTAATTAGCCGTCTTTGTTTTCGTCTCTTGTTCGAGTGATACAGGGTACACGATACTGATCAGATGATGGGCCAGCTATCTTTCATTAAATCCATCAAATACTTCTGCTCGCTCGCCATTGGTCTAACTACGTCACGTGACCTAATATTTCCCAGCTAAAACTGATAAATATCCGAGAATATTCCCCAATTTTCAAAACTGCTCGCGTTGCGAAGAAAGATTTGAAGGACAATAAACACAACAGTTTTCATTTGGGGTGAAAATATTCTGGCATATTTGTCCTTGGACATTATCTTTTTCTTCGAAGCTCACAGTTTTCCTCGAACTACGCTCTCGGAAAACTGTTTGCTTCTCGCCGGGAACAGATGCTGTCCGCGGACAAATATCCTACAATATTTTTGCGCCAAATGGAGGATATTGTCTACATACTTCTCTCAAATCTCACTCGAACCAACATACAGACTATAAGGCATCAAACAAACTTTAAGGGTGAAAGCCATGTCAACTTGTTCAGATGATTGCTGTTAAGTTCTCAAGCCCGTGTAGAATTTTAGTTAGGGAACAGATTCGTAAAGGAACAGTTCCTTTGCATATCGCTGATAAAATGGTTATATCACGGAGACCTTGCATGAGAATATAGACGCCAACATGATGCCCTGCTAACAAAAGGGTTGCTTTCGTTGGTCGTGCCAACTACCCGCATGGTTAACCATTGAATTTTGATCGCTCAAATGCAGATAAAGCTATCAATGAAGAAACTGTATTTAAGCCTCCTACCCATTCAGTTCACTTCCCATCGGATCGGATAGGCTCAGATCATGATCAAGGTCTTTTTCAAGGCATGTACTTAACACTACTGAACCTGAACCTTACTCAACCTACCTTTAGCAGCGTATGTTCCAAACTGAGAGCACGGCTTCTCCAGACGATTCAGGTCAATAGCCCTTTTCACCGGTTACCTTTGCTCATTTGCATTACAATAAAATTTAGCATGTATGCGAGGCAATTTCGGGCTGTTTTGCAGTTTTAGCCCGAAATTGCCTCGCATCCACGTTGGATTACATTGTAATGCAAATGAGAAAAACTAACCGTGAAAAGGGCTATTGGGACTCGTTCCATATGGCAAATCCTGGGCAAGAAAGAACCAATCAGATAGCTCATATTTTAACTCAAGACTATACCTTCTAACATAATAACCTCTTTCTAGCTGAACACAAAGACTAAACTGGGGATATCATATTGAGCTGAGGGTGTAGCAGGACCAAGACGTGTAAAAGGTGGTCTTACACGAACGACTGCTGAGCACTATGTTTTTCCACATAATTATATGGCTCTGTCTCACAGGGATTGGGAACTCTCCAATTCAGCCAATCTGATTGGCTGAAATGGATATTGCCCGCAAGTCCAGATTTTCCCATCTAAGCTGCATCTACAAGCCCGGTAACATTTTGAAGGAAAATTGCAAGCTAAAGTGCAAATCATTGACTGTTTTTCATCTTACAATAGTTACATTTATTTATGTCTCTGTCTCACAGGACTTGGAACTTACCAATTCACGTATTTGATTGGCTAAATGGATGTTGACCGTGGTCCTAGATTTTCCCATCTAAACCGGCATCTACACCGTATTATTACACCGGTAATGTTTTTGAAGTGGAAAAAGTTGCCAGCTAAGTTGTCAAAATCATTGACTATTTTAATCTAAAAATATATATTCCCGGCAGTTTCCGAAGAGCCTGATTGAGAAAAAAAAGAGTAAAAGAGGAACGAGCAAACTTTTGAAGAATTAAATTTGGCTCACTGGTCGTTCGCAGCAGAAGTCGTTAGTACACACTATTACTGAAACAAGTGTGTCGCGGGAAAATCCCGCCAGACGTTGGAGTAACAAGTGACAAAATCTGTGTACCAAGATTATTTACATTGTATTGTGTGCAAACCTCTGTAGGGCTCTTTTATTATTCTTCTCAAAAAACAATTCGTTTCTAGCAACACCAACGTGGAAAACGAATGTTGAGACTTCGTTGAAACGCTTAAAATTTTTTGGTGAGATGACCTGATGATGGAATTTTGCCTGTGTTTTCCACAAAGTTCACTGGGAGGGGGAGGGAAAACTTTGAAATTATTTCTCTCGTTTCCCGCGGAAATTATTTTTTCGGTGTTTTATTTCAGTCATTATTTATGTATTTAGCTTTAAATGTAAAATGACTGTAAGCATATTTAAATTTACCCTAGTACGATTTTGTCCACTAAACCTGAAATTGCTCCTGCCATCTCTATCGGATTTCGTCCTTAATTTGTTCTTGTGTTTTGGCCATATAATAATACATCTTATTAACTGAGCTTAGTCGGTTTTGCATGGACAAATGCTTGACCTCGGTCGCGTGTACGACCTCACTGCCATGTCGATTCTGTACTTACGACCTCGGTCAAGATTCCTCCCAACAGGCCTCCGCTTGGTTATAGATCTAAGTATTTTCTGTAAGTGCCAAAGAAGCTGATGAGAAAAATATCGTGTTAAGATGACAGTGTGCAAACTTTAGAAGATTAAATTCAGCTCATTGCCATTTCGCAAGCAAATGTCAGTACAACCATTACTTAAATGACTTATTAAATTTGTTCTTGTGTTTGCCATTTTATTAACATCTTATTAACAAAGGCTTAAGTCAGCTCTGTATAGGAGAAGCTTGGCCTCTAGGCTGTTCTACAAGTCGTTACTAATGTATCCTTACCTGCTCTACTGTTTTCGATCCTTTATCGCTGTGTGTGTGAGTGGGCAAGATTCTCCCATACGGTACCTCCTGGTCTAGCTGTGAAATAACATAAACACTTGACGTCCTGAGCATGTCAGGCCGCTGATACGGTGATTTGTGAGAGAATTTTTTATATGGCACCAAAAAGAATACGGGCTTCTGTTACCCGTGAGTTCCTCTACCTGGGTCCATTGGCAGAATAGTAGCCAAAAGGACCATCAGATCGCTTTGAGTGATCGCAAGGCTGCCATGCCTATTACAATGAAAGATAATAGGGTTATGTTCGTAGTGAGCAAGGTCTGAAGTGCAAAACAGCAGTAATCTAGTGATCGCAGGTCAAATTCCATTGCCACCACAAGTTTAAGTTTCACATTTTCCCCATGATCCAGTTTCCACTCTTTAGAGCTGCTGGTCGGTGTCCTGGTAGTTTGGCATTCCTAGGGCTTATTTTTTATGCACAGTACAGTGTAAGGGGCATGCTCACGAACAAAATATGAAGCCAAGATACATGTATGTCCAGCCTTCTTCACCAAAACAAACTTGGCCAATTAGGGGGTTTTTTTTATATAGCTTTGGCATAATTACAGCACAAAATCCTGAGGGGCAAGATGGCACCATCCTTGCCCGCCTGCTCAGATGGCCAATCACATTACAGGATTGGTTCATCTTGGCCTACTTACAGAGTGAGTCCATATATATTAGAAACATTATTTCAGGCAGCCATGTGCATGTACCACGAGCTTTGTCCTCTTTTTATTTAACTTTTTTTTAAAGCCAAATACATAAATAATTGCCTGAAATAACACCGAAAAAATAATTTCCCCGGGAACGAGAGAAAATAAATTTCAAAGTTCAGTGACTTTGTGGAAAACACAGGCAAAATTCCATCATCAGTTCATTTCACCAAAACTTTTAAGCGTTTCATACGAAGTTCAACATTCGTTTTCGACGTTTGGTGTTGCTAGAAAGGAATTGTTTTGAGAAGATAATTAAAAGAGCCCTACAGAAGTTGCAATACAATGTAAATAATCTTGGTACACAGATTTTTTGTCCACTTGTTTACTCTCAAACGTCTGGCGGGATTTTCCCGCGACTTACACTTGTTTACTATGTAATTAGTCGTGTACAAACCTGACATTCTGCTTGCGAACGACCAGTGAGCCAAATTTAATTCTTCAAACAAGTTTGCTCGTTCCTCTTTTTACTCTTTTTTTTTTCTTCACATCAGGCACTTCGGCAACTTGCCGGGAATATATATTTTTTAGATTAAAATAGTCGATGATTTTGACAACTTAAGCTGGCAACTTTTTCCACTTCAAAAACATTACCAGGTGTAATAATACCGGTGTAGATGCCGGTTTAGAGGGGAAAATCTAGGACCACGGTCAACATCCATTTCAGCCAATCAAATACGTGAATTTGGTAAGTTCCCAGTCCCTTGTGAAGACAGAGCCATACAATAAATGTAACTATTGTAAGATGAAAAACAGTCAATTGATTTTTGCATCTTTAGCTTGCAACTTTTTTCACTTCAAAATGTTACCGGGCTTGTAGATGCCAAGCTCTAGATGGGAAAATCTGGACTTGCGGGCAATATCCATTTCCAGCCCAATCAGATTGGGTGAATTGGAGAGTTCCCATATCACCCTGTGAGACAGAGCCATATAATTATGTGGAAAAACATAGTGGCTCAGCAGTCCGCTTCTGTGTCAGACCAGCACTCTTACACTGTCTTGGTCCGGCTACCACCCTCAGCTCATATATGATATCCCCAGTTTAGTCTTTGTGTTCAGCTAGAAAGAGGTTATTATGTTAGAAGGTATAGTCTTGAGTTAAGATCTGAGCTATCTGAATGGTTCTTTCTTGCCCAGGATTCTGCCATATGGAACGAGTTCCAATAGCCCTTTTCATGGTAAGTTTTCTACCATTTTGCATTACAATGTAATCCAACATGGATGCGAGGAAATTTCGAGCTAAATTCTACAAAAATAGCCCACAAATTGCCTTACATACATGCTAAATTTTATTGTAATGCAAATGAGCATGGGTTAACACCGTGAAAAGGGGTGTTTGTAAGCAAAATGTACTATTTTGTACCAGACAAAATAAACTACTTACCAACCTTAGCTGTGGCTCAAGCCCATAGCTGGAGAATATCGGCCCTTGGTACATTTACGGATGGACTTTGCTGTGCTCAGCGTGAAGCCATCAACCTTAAGGCCAACAATTCCCAGTACAGTCGCCCTCGCACTTGATTAGTGATAGAGTTGTTACATATCCCAGTCTTAAAATCAAACTGTTCTTTAGGTTCAAATCGGAGACTAAAAGGATTTTTAAATTATTATATAAATGTAGAAAATTGTACCCACAACAGAATTGTGAACCAAAACTCCAATTTTATGGCCATACGTTAATATTCTAGAGTTACACTTACTCTGTCACGGCACGTTGCGTACAAAACTCAAAGATAAGATTGAAAGTAAAGGCAAAAAGAATAAATTCAGAATTAAGTTAACAAAAGCTTGCTGAGGCCACAGAGGTTTCTTTGAGTGAAATTCTGGCTAAATTCTTTAAAATATCTTAATTCAATCCATTGTGATTTGTTGTACACTTATTTAATCAAAAGAAACCAATCATAATCAGGCAAGGTTCTCAGTGGGTAGTTATCGCAAATGTGTCAATTTCAAGATTCAGAAAATCTCTCTGAGAAGTCAGACATTTGGTACGCCAAAAATAAAATGGTGACAACTTTAGATCTTTGAATATTTTTAAATCCCCCACAACACTTACTTCCATGTAAATTAACTTAGGTTTGCGAAATAAAATAATTTTGAAATTATTTTGTGATTTGTTCAAGGGTCAGCATTTGCGCAATTTCATTCACACCAACTACAATTTTACTCAAATCTAAAGCAAGTTTCTGGTTGAAAAACATACATTTACAACTGCAATGTGCATGGGACTAAATAATTAAAAGTCATTAAAGAATTTATAATCCAATTCAATCCAAGCTTCAAATAATGGTCACCACAGGAGGGGCTATTGAACTAAAATTGAGAAGAAATATTGGCTTGCACAAAGTTAAACTAATTTATCAGTTAAACAAGAACACCTTGACTTCTTTTTACTGATGATTAAAATTTTAGTAACAGTCTGATTACTTTTTAAACCCGTGGTATTATTTCCACTCATACAACGGCATTTCACGACGGACAAAACAAGTCAAGGAACAAAGAAATATTCAGAATAAATTTTCCTCCTTAGATGCTACTGTGTTCTCTGCCCAGGATTTTCAAACTTTCGATTGCAAAAATGGTTTATTTTAGACGGACAATCGACCCTCCTCAGTCATTTACGCTTACGCTTAACTTTTCAAAATGTATTCTTGCAAAGCTAACAATGTGGAGCGAAAAGCTTTACAAATTTTAAGCTAAACGTACAAGCTCTACGGGGTTTATTTGTGTAAAAATCAGACGAGAAAATCGCACCAGATTTTCTCCAAAAAAACCCCATCAAGCCCCCCCCCCCCGGGTTTTTTAAAATTTTTACAACGACGTACGATGATCTGTACAGGTGTCCAACAGCGTAAGAGCTTGGATTGCAACACATAAACAAGAGATTACAGCGACTTTCGAGCGGGTGCCGCGTCGACTCGATCGAAGGAATCCGAAATGGAAAAATTCAGTCACTCGCGAAGGACGTCGCTAGCTTTTGGAAAAGGGAATAAAAATGCATTAAAGGAATAGCAAGAAAACAAATTAGACCCTCTAAGAGGACATTGATAAGATTACTCAAACACTGCAAGAACATCCGATCACCTTCATACCAAGACTATGATAAACAAAAAATGTGTACATAATTCTTTACCGTCGTCCAAGGGCGACACACAAGGGAATCCATCGATTTCACTGGACTTTTCCTTCGACGCAATTGCACTTGTTAAAAGTACAGTCGAAGATCCATATTTTGTAGTGTCTTCCATGCCAATTTCAACAGGTCATCCATGCCGAAAGCGAGGAAAAGCCATCTTGATTATGCTCAAAATTGAATCTTCAAAAGTTCTCGAAAAGGGCAGTAAACTAACCACTGTGGAAGTCTGGGTAATTATTCGTCGAGTATGGGGAGGCCTGGAGAGAGGCGGGAATGAGCAGGAAAACCCCTCTGCTGATTAGTCAGAAAACTCGATCATGCTTGAAGAAATGCTCGAAGAAAAAAGATAATAATAACAATAAAATAAGAAACAGGTTAAACTAGAATATTATTGAATACACATTTAAACGGAAACTGGTATAAGGAGATCTAGAAGTTCAACCCAGTCACCATGATCAGAGGTCTTGTGTGCAAAAGTGGCAATTAGGTTATACAAAAAACGGTAGACAGACCCCCACGGCGAAGAGAGGAAAAGAAATAAAAGAGCAATGAAATTAAAACAAGTACAATATATAGCACTTGTTTTAATGTCATTGCTGTTTTATTTCTTTTCCTCTCTTCGACGTAGGGATCACCCGGGGGGTACTCCCTATAATGGCCTATACGGGGAGGCTCCGCCCGAAAGGGGTACCTTTCTCAGGCTTCAGGTATATGAAAGGGTAGGGATTTCACAAGTTTAGGTATATAAAAGGGTAGGAAAACCGGTCATTTAGGTATTTTAAAAGGGCCCTCAATTATCATACATCGAATAGACACCCCTTATGGCTGCATCAGTTCATTTATTAAGCACTACATGAAAATGAGAACAAGGCTTCCTAAATTACGTATGTGCCAAAATGGTATATGCAAGGGTAAGGGGCTGGACCTCGGGGCGGAGCCTCCCCGTATTAAACTTTGTTAAGTACCCCCCCCCCCCCCACGGGGAGGGATCAGTCTACCGTTTTAATTTTGCATAGCATCTTTTGATTTTAACTGATCCAGGGCCGGGTTGTCCTACCTACCTATCTATCTATCTATGTATCTATCTATCTACCTATCTATCTATGTATCTATCTATCTACCTATCTACCTATCTACCTACCTACGTACCTATCTACCTATCTACCTACCTACCTACCTACCTATCTACCTACCTATCTACCTACCTATCTACCTACCTATCTACCTATCTACCTACCTACCTATCTACCTACCTATCTACCTACCTATCTACCTACCTATCTACCTACCTATCTACCTACCTATCTACCTATCTACCTACCTATCTACCTATCTACCTACCTACCTACCTACCTACCTACCTATCTACCTATCTACCTACCTACCTATCCACCTACCTATCTACCTACCTATCTACCTACCTATCTACCTACCTACCTATCTATCTACCTATCTACCTATCTATCTACCTACCTACCTATCTATCTATCTATCTATCTATCTATCTATCTATCTATCTATCTATATCTATCTATCTATCTATCTATCTATCTATCTATCTATTTATCTATCTATTTATCTATCTATCTATCTATCTATCTATCTATCTATCTATCTATCTATCTATCTATCTATCTATCTATCTATCTATCTATCTATCTATAGTTAGCAGACCTTACCGGTTTGTCTGACCAGGATACAGGCTCACTTGTTTGGGTAGGGTATCGCGGGCAAAGGTGCGGGAGCTGCAACCGGGTTCGCCGGTTCTCGGTTCTTTGTCGCCTTTGGCCGCGATACCCTACCCAAACAAGGGAGCCTGCTCGCAGGCTAGTGACGCAACGCCTACGTGACTATGTGACCCCGTGACTCCGTGACGCCTCAACTTCTCAACGGAGGCCTGGGAACCTCTGGAGCACCAATGAGGGGATCTGGGTAGGGTTATTTTTGTCACTTCACTTTCCAAATCTCCCAGGCCGGTGCTCTTTCAGTTCTTTGTCAAGAGGATCATCAAGAAAGCTCTCCAGCCGAAACATTTTTGTTGCACTTGTACAATACCGTCTTAGTCTCCCATTGGAAAACCTCCTTGTTTGGTCATTTGAAAGGGTTTAACAAAATCGATCGATGAAGTGACTCAGACTTTGCTACACAGTGCAGCCCTTGGCCTCTTTCAAGGTGCTTTCAACATTCTGGAAGTGTTTCTGACATTCTGTTAGCCATTGTGTTTATTCGCGGACTGTTCAGCTCGTTTTGTTATGTCCTATGCTCGTATTTTGGGTGGAACAGCCGCTGTTAGCGGTGGACTTTATGCATATTACAGGTTTCGTGACATTGGTCAACAGGTTTGTAAATTACATAAGTATATATTAAGCTTGCTCAATTGTACACAATCTTGTACAGTAATTTTGTCTTGGCTAAACTCATTGAATCACAAAAGTGCCTATTGTGTTGTACCTCGAACTTCAAAAGATTTTGACGCAGGTAGTCCGATAAGTGACCGTGCATTCTGTAATTGCACTCTGCAACGCCTTGTTCTAAGCTTCAATTAATTAGAATAAACGTGCTTTGTTATAATTGTTATATCCGATCTTCATTAAATGTTAAGACTTGCAACTGTAATTTCTCTGGTTTAGCATTTTTGTTTCAAAGAAGATTATGCAATTTGATTCTTCTGAAGTAGAGAAACATGAAACAGGACTTTGACCCTCCTCTTGCCAGTTACCCTCAAATAGGGTATTCAGATAGAACAATTGCTGTTATTTTTACATAAATTTGGAATTTAAATTATGTTTCAGAGTCCTCTTTTAACAGTAAATGCAGCAGAAAATCTACCAGTTGTGAGATCAAATGTTCCTTTACCATCAAGAAGTGTCCACACCAACTCACTGAAGTACACACCAGAATTTGATGTTTTAGTGATAGGGGGAGGTGCTACAG
Organism: Platygyra sinensis; assembly: GCA_019787425.1. Lineage (NCBI taxonomy): Eukaryota > Metazoa > Cnidaria > Anthozoa > Scleractinia > Merulinidae > Platygyra > Platygyra sinensis. The sequence continues at coordinate 44,974 of JAHPZR010056079.1, read as the reverse complement.
GATGCGGAGTAGCTCTTGACGCTGTCACTAGAGGCAAGGCATTGTGCAGTTCCAGGAAATATCCATACCTCTCCCACGGGAGGGTATCCCCTCCCACCAATAGCTCTGAAAATTCCAATTAAACTTCATATGTTTCTTTAATTTTTTGATCTTACAGAAACCCCATCTCCAGGAAAGTCCAATCTCTTCTGTGGAGGGAGTATGGGTACTTTCTGGAACTAAATATTAAAGTTGACAGTCTCAAGTCCTTTAGTAACAGCATGGTAATTAGATGCAGAGGTCATTTGTTTTTGTTTTTGAAATAAAATTATAGACCTTTGCATTGAGTAATCCAGGATCATCTTCCCGGGCTAGTGAAGGCAGTTAAGGCTTAGTTAAAATAGCTCTTGTCTTCTGTTTTTCTTAGGTCTTAGTACAGCACTGGTGGAAAGGGATGACTTTTCCTCTGGAACCAGTAGTCGAAGCACTAAATTGATACATGGTGGTGTACGGTATCTACAAAAAGCGATTATGCAGTTAGATAGAGAGCAGGTGAGATCATTATTTGTCTGGACTGTTAAGGAGGTAAAAAGCATTACAAGAACAATTCCTATAGTTTAATGAAAATGAGAGGGTCCAACGGTATTTCCCATACAACAGTATTATCTTACTGGTCTCCACCTAATTCTGCTCAGTTTTGTTTTTGCAGTATCGCCTTGTAAAGGAAGCATTACATGAAAGAGCTAACCTGTTGGCAATTGCACCACACTTATCTGCACCATTGCCAATCATGCTACCAGTTTACAGGTAACTGAAGCAATTATTTTCTCAAACTAACGTTTCACCCGACAGTACCTGTCCTCTCCAAATTACAGTAATAGCCCGCGTATAAGAATCTGGGTTTTAAGAACCTGTTAGGCTAAAGTTTTCATTTTAAGCCCCCTTCACATAAGAACCTATTTAGGCTAAAATTTAAGTTAGGTTCTTATCACTGGGATTGCTGTAAAACTGTATAGGTAGAAACTGCTGAATGAAGATCATCATCTATTTAAAAGTAACTTGACATTACTTTTTTTCTTTCAAGCTTAAGAACCATGTTGTATGTCAATTGTACCTACACTGAACTGCCTATAGGCACTGCTTTATGGTACAAGTCAAGTAAATGATATATACTGTATTATGAGGTGTTATTATATGGCTGTGTCTCACAAGGACTGGGAACTACCAAATTCACGAATTTGATTGGCTGAATTGGATATTGACCGCGGTCTAGATTGTCCCATCTAGACGGGTAATGTTTTGAAGCGAAAAAGTTGCAAACTAAGAAGCAAAATCATTGACTGTTTACATCTATCAATATTTTTTTCTGTAAGTTGCAAAAAGCTATGAGAAAAAAACTAAAGAGAACGGGCAAACTTCGGAAGAATTAAATTCGGCTCATTGCCGTTCTAAGGAGAACGTCAGTACAAACCAGTTACATTTAAACGAATTACGTAAATTGTACCTGTCTTTGCCATATAATAAACATCTTATTAACCGAGCTAAGTCGGTCTGTATGGGAGAATCTTGACCTCGGTTGTGTTTACAGACCTCACTGCGTTCGGTCTGTACTTACGACCTCGGTCAAGATTCTCCCATACAGACCTCCTGCTCGGTTAATAAGAGCTAAATATTTATAATATATATAGTATATTCATCAGTAGAGTAGATACGAAAAATGTTCTCCCCACAAGTACTTTATCTTTTCTATTCTATTTAACTCCCCCGGAACAAGAAGCAAAATAATAATGTCAATATCTTTTTAACTATTTAATTTTGCCACGGTATTGTAAATTAATGAAATTATGTGAGGCATTAAAGAATGTAAAATAGAAAAAAAAATTAAAAAAATATATAGTATATTCAGATGAAATTCATATGAAAATATAAGAACCTATTTTAAGAACCTTGGTAGCCTAAATTTGCTTCAAGTACCATTTATAAGAACCTTTTTAGGCTTAGTTGAAAAATTTAGGTTCTTATATGCAGGCTATTACTGTATTTGGTACATAAGGCTTCTGTGCCAGTTCTGTTGCCCGCTGCAATGTACACTTCACTTGTGGTCTTCCACCCAGCTCTTTCCCTCTTCTTCTCTGCTGTCCTCCTCTTTTACTCAAACAGTAAAAGATTTTTGAAGCGGTTAGGGGAGGGAGGCAAAGGACTATGTGAAGATAAAGGGAGCAAAAGATGAGGCACTCACCCTGCGGCTCTCTATATGTTTAGTAGTCCAAGTGGTGTAAGTCAAAATATGGAAAAGAGAGTGAGAATTACACAGTCACATGGAAATCTCAGTGTTTGTGTTTAAGCCAACTTTTGAAATCTTGCACAGCTGGAATATGATGAAAATTTTTATGCAATAGCCCTTAGGAGTAAAAATTGTAAGGCTTGAAAGAGAAGGATTATAACGTGCGTAATGCGTAGTATAATCTGTTAACTAGTGATTTTCATACTAAACTGATTGACCCAAGGAAATGGTGCAAAGGCTCTTCGTGCAGTACGTGGTTCTTGTGTAACTACAGGATCAGATAATTTAGGTGTCAGACTTAATATGTGTGTTAATTAATTTATGCTGTCCATTTTAGATGGTGGCAACTTCCTTACTTCTGGGCAGGAATCAAAATGTATGATCTTGTGTCCGGACGGCAGCTTCTCAAGAGTAGCTATGTTGTTGGAAAGAAAAAAGCCCTGGAGCTTTTTCCGATGCTTAAAAAGGAGAAATTATGTGGTGCAATTATTTATTATGATGGTGAGCTAAATTATTTTAATTTATTTCTGCCATTTAGCTGTTAGCTTCCTGAAATGCTCGCCAAGAAACAACCTATAAGAACATTGATGATGTTCATTCTAAATCTTATGGTAATTTAACAAACACTGCCAGGGCTTCAGCTACAGGGTTCTCTGCATTCACTCCTTGCCAAACATGCTAGGCAATATTACTGTTATTTAATAGCTAGGATTGTATTTACAGGTCAGCACAATGATGCGAGAATGAACCTGGCTATTGCGTTGACAGCTGTCAGACACGGAGCATCTGTTGCCAATCATATGGATGTCTTGTCTCTACTCAAAAAGAAAGGTAAGTGGTGAGCATGGTAAAGATTGTGTCGCCATTTAAAATAGGGTAGGTAAAGTCTGCATATAAGCCAAGTGGGTCATTAGGCCAAAGCTTATCCTGGTTTCTGTAGCATGAAGCATCTAGGAGTATTTGTACTTCCCCCAGGATGGGATGCTAGTCCATCGCAGGGTTACCTTGCATACGGCTTTTACGCGGGAAATTTGAATTAACCAATCAGGATTCAGCAGGCGGGAAAAACTTAACTGTCCTCACGTCAGTGTAAGTTGACAGGAAAAGCATTGAAATCAAGCAACTTTTCTCATTAGAGATTGCATTAAATATTCACGAAAGAGGATTTACAATTCCCAAAACCATATCACATTGCAAAAAGTGAAAAATATGAAACATTTTCTGCCTCCAAGCTCCTGATTTGGCGCCAAAAATAGTAGTTCGTCGATAGTTGCCATGTAGGATAATAGTTGTCTTATTCTGAACGAATTGTGCTGTTTGTTGTCAAATTAAACCCAGAATATTGTACTTAGTAATTTTAAAAAAGAAGCCAAAGCAGCTTTACCATTGTCTTTATTTTAGCTAGCGACGAAGAAAAAGGCTATTTTCATGTCGTTTCGGTAGGACAGCTAAGTTTTGACTGCCGCACATACTGCGGGCTCAGCCGCCATATGCAAGGACCCCCAGCATTTATTTTGTTGGTACCCATTTATATGCCAGGCTGGAGAAAAGCACTGTGAGGGTGTCTTGCCTAAGAACACAACACAATGTCTCCAGCCAGGGCTCAAACCCAGGCCGCTTGCTCTGGAGTTGAGCGCACCAACCATAAAGCTGCCTCACCCCCCTAAAAAAATATTGGGCATGATATGATTTGAAAACAAAGGGACCAGTCTGTAAGGAATTGCATTAGGTCAATAGACAAGGGCTTCGCCAAGTTCTCAGAGGTTTCTTTTAAAGTTTTTAGTCTGGTAACACACCTTGTTCAGTGGTAAGACTCTTTTTTATCTGGAATACAGCCAGGGCCTGGGAGAACTTTTATTTAAAAAAGGTGGGGATGCTCATCAAAAATTTTGAAAAGAACTCCTGCCATATTTTTCCAGCTGAATGCTCTAAAAAGTACCACAAAATCTGCTGCTGGGGACCTTTTAAGGCTAATCACCCAAAGGGGAACCAAAACTGCTTTTTTAACCCCTAAAAGGTATGACTTGCACCCCGGGTCATTATTATATAATTTGAAGTGCCCCACAGGAGTCAGGGATCTGCAGCATGCAAAGAAAGTCATGTCTGATAGCGTGGGGGATGTGGGTTTGCTGTTTGGCCTGTTGGGGATAGTGGATTTGGTCCATCCCTTGCCCTACAGGCAAGCCCAAAAATTAGTGTTCCATGCAGGGCCAGATCAGACAGGTTTCACCATGTCTTCCACTAGAATTTAGAAGGTACAAGTTTCTTGAATTCAAAGACCATTGCAGCAACTTTTAGAGATGAAATGAGAGGTCACATTGTTGTACTTTATATTGTGAGAGTATTTATTATAAATTAACCACAGACAACAGCTGCTGCACTTTGAGAGTGGCTTATTGTAAGCGAATTAACGTAAAATTTGTTTTCACATCACAGAGGAAGGCAAGGAGGATGAAGTAGTATGTGGAGCACATGTTCGTGATGTGATAACTGGTGAAGAATTTGATATACGCGCCAAATGTGTTGTGAATGCGACTGGTCCATTTACTGATGCAATCCGTAAGATGGATAACCCAACAGACTCTAGTATCTGTCAGCCAAGCTCAGGGGTGCATATTGTACTGCCAGATTACTACAGGTACTTTGTCTTATGTAACATAAATTACAGCACCACATGATAGAACTGTCTGATATCTTAATTCAAATAGTCACATTCTTACATATAGGTTTCGTCGACAAAAAGTTAGAACCACCTTGTACAGCATAATAAACAGTACCACATGAAAGTACTGCTCAATAGCTTTCATTTGAATGGTCACACACTAGGGTTTCATCCACAGACTAAAAGTTAGAACCACCTTGTACAGCATAATAAACAGTACCACATGAAAGTACTGCTCAATAGCTTGTTTGCCATACTATACAGGTCACACACAAAGGTACTACGATGCACTTGAAATAAAAAACCCTCAACTTAAAACACTGCCGGTTTTATTTTCTTTTTCTTTTTTCAGTCCAAAACACATGGGACTTCTGGATCCTGCTACAAGTGATGGACGCGTTATATTCTTTCTTCCATGGGAGGGTAAGCTAAAGTAAATAAAGTCGATTGATTGATTGATTGATTGATTGATTGATTGATTGATTGATTGATTGATTGATTGATTGATAGTTTTAATTTAAAAAAATATGTTGTAGGAAAGACGATCGCTGGCACGACTGATTCTCCAACAGAACTATCATACAACCCTGCACCTAAAGAAGCGGAGATTCAGTTTATCCTCAGTGAGATCAAACATTACCTCAGCGCAGACGTGGATGGTGAGTCACTTAACATAATGACACCTCACGAAGCTTACACGACAAGAGATCTGAAAAATTCCGTACTAATGACGTAGCTTTACAGAGATTCGTTTAGTGTCTTTGATTGGATCATAGTAGCTGTGATTCAGCTGTTAATTGCGCGCGAAAATTCGTAGCAAGCAACAACCAACGGAAGTCAACATACGGATATAACCGAAGAAAACTGAAAAAAATCCCCTGTCAGGAATGTTTCTTGTTCTTGGTAGATGTATTGAGAGGTAAAATTTCCAGTTTGGATCCCAGAATGAAACTTTTGGATTCATTGCGAAAGCGGAACGTATTAATGCAAGACAAGTTTTGCTTTAACACTGGAAAACTGACTTGTGATCTGGAAATGGAGTGTTAAGGCTGGATAAATTAAAGAGTTCTCGAGGCTTGGGGTGTGTTATTTAGTTGTTTAGTTTTGTTGGTTTTCTTTAGGTTTCGTGAGCTGTCATAGTCGCTTGGTTTAAATAACTGAGAGTGCGTGAGAGTCTTAATGTAAAACGAGCGAAAACCTTCGCCGTCTTCCGCGTTTAAAATCGTTAGGAGCGTTTATACTACCCTTAAGTATGATCTCGGTGGTCATTTGAAAATATGTAAGTTTATTAATTTGTAAACTATCTTACAGTTCGCCGCGGTGATGTCCTAGCGGCCTGGAGCGGAATACGACCCTTGGTTATAGACCCCAACTCCAAAAACACTGCCTCGATCGCGCGCAACCATCTAATCTTGGTCAGCAAAAGTGGACTGGTAACGATCGCTGGTGGAAAATGGACGACATACCGATCCATGGCAGTTGACACAATGGAAGCTGCTATTAAGGCGCGCGGGCTAAATCCGGCCAGGGGTTGTCAAACAGATGGACTTTTTCTTGAGGGAGGGGAGGGTTTCTCGTCGAATGACTTCATTCGACTTGTGCAAGATTTTGGTCTCGAAGTTGAGGTTGGTTGAAACGAAATTGTTTTCTGTTGAGAATGGATAAGCAGTAGATTTCTTAAAATTTATTACGGGGCCAAACCTGAATGGTATGAAAGAAACAGCGACTAGATGGTAAAGAAAAATTGCATTAACGTTTTATGTAATTGGAAGCACAACTTGAATCTCCCAAACATTTTCTTAGAAATTTATGGAGACCTGATTTGCGTTCAAATCAGGCTTAAACTTCACAACTAAGCAAGTCACAATTAATTTGAGAATATTCAAAGTTTTCTAAGCTAGTGAAATGTTTTATCTCGAGAAGATTTAATATTTTAATTCTTGCAATGATGCGGTGTCAAATTCTCTTTAGGAAACTTATAGAAATTGTGTGCTTTGGTAAGGAGATTTTATATTTTAGCTGCAAAATTCGTTCCATGTTCCTTGAACAGGTTGCAAAACACTTGTCTCATACATACGGGAACAAGGCACCGGAAGTGGCCAAACTAGCCAGTATAACCGGAAGTCGTTGGCCAGTCGTGGGGAAACGACTCGTGGAACAGTTTCCGTACATCGAAGCGGAAATCCAATACGCCGTCAAGGAATACGCGTGCACGATCGTAGACTTCCTCGCCAGAAGAACGAGGCTCGCGTTCTTAAACGCCGAGGCTGCTGCCGACGCTATCCCGAAGATTGCCGAGATCATGGCAAAGGAACTGAAGTGGTCTAAAACAAGAAAGAGGTAAACGAGATGTAATGGTTTAAAGTCGGCACACACTAGGTGACATGTTAAGGGGGCGTGAAGCGATGTCACACCCCTTCATGCGTACACAATGTGACATCGAGAATTAAGGTCATTTTGTCCCTGCTTATGACTCACGTATTCAAACCAGCTGAATTTCATGCAACATGTTGCGGGGACAAAATTTTCTAGAATTCACCAGAATTCACCACGTCTGTTACACAGGGGCGCGTTTTAGACCCCGTCTGCTCAACGCTGGAGAAATTTGAAAACGGAGGTTTCACCCTGAAAACACATCAAATGTTTTCCGTCCACACTACGCGAGAAGAATATTATAACGCAACAATTACCGGTCATTGTGTACTTTACTAACAGAGAAATAACAACAACATGATATTATGTAAACCTAGGTCAGGGAAATCAAATTATTATTGTGACTTGATCGTTCCCCAAAAGTTCCCTTTTCAAATTCCTCCAGCTTGAAGAGCGTTTTCAAAAAGCTCCCTTTTCGTGAGGAAGTAGTGTGGACGGTAGGCTTAACCGTAGAAAAAAAAACTGCGTTTCAAATTCTTCGGCGTGGTGTACGCGTGGGCGCTGCCTTAGGTGGTGTTCTATTTGGATCAACCGTTTCAACTGCAACCGGTTTGGGTTTATACGGCTGACGTTTAAACCAACCGAAAACTGTTTTCCCCGGTGAAACACGTGAAACGCAACCAACTCAACCAAGCAGAGCGGTTGATCAAAATAGAATACGAGTTTAGTTTTTGAGTCAGTTTTTTCCTTTGCTAGGCCGAAATAGCTGAAGCGCACAAGTTTCTCGGAGCCATGGGATTGGACGTTCAAGAACACGTGCGACGAGTGGAGGTCAATTTCAGCGAAGACGAGATCAAAGAGTACGAGAGAGTGTTCCAACGAGTCAACAAATCCAAGACTGGCTGTGTAAGCTCACTGGACTTGAGAAACATGTTAAAAGAAATGGGAGAGGAAGTCTCTGAAAAACAACTTCATGATGTGATAGCTGAGGTGGATACTAATAGGAATTCGTGCGTGGAATTGGACGAGTTTTTGCAGGTAAGAAACACCAGGCAAGTTGCGTTCTGTTCATGAAAGAAAGACAAATTCCCTTCTCAGTGCCTCACACTACCAAGGTGTATAAATGGGTACGGGTAAATGAAATGCTTGGAGGTAACCCTTAGTTACCAGCCGCTGTCCGGAAAAGGAGCCCGCGCTCGGGGAGGGTGACCAGACACGAGAGAGCGGCGGAAATCGAGCCTAGGTAACTCTGCGGTGGACTAGCATCTCATCCAGTGAGGAGTAGAAATACTCCTAATCACTTCATGCTGCGGAAACCGGGATAAGCTCTGGCCGTATGAACCACTTGGCAAGACGCAGAGTTCATCTTTTCACACAGTTTTCGAAGTTATATACTTCGTCCAGGAGTGATCAACATAGATGATATTAATACTTGGCTGAGCTGTCAGATGATTTGAATTCAATAGCCAAGATCGTCAACTAGGAGACGCCACCTTTGATACAGCATTTAATTCTCAAAGCGGAATTTAAAAGAAATTACACATTCAACCAGTTAAGAGAACTGAAATTCTTTGTTTTTCTCTTTCAGATGATGAGTGCTCTTAAGACAGGAGCAATTGCCAACAATCGGTTTGCCGTCATCATCGAACGTCATCACAAACATTTGACTGACGAAATTCCCGTGGACAGGAGTGGCGGCGGGCTGTGACGTCATTAGCGTGTTGGGCCAATCAAGGCCTTTCCTTTAGGCACGAATTTATGACGTGTAATGTCATTACTGACCAATCACTTTGTTGTTACGAACATGATCCAAAACATGTTCCTAATTGAATTCAATGTTAATTGAATACGGAGTATTCAAATACGGAGCTCGAGAGATTAATTGCACCGCGTCGGGTTAGATTGGAAGTTCAATTTAATTCAGACTAGTACTTTGAAAAATACTCACATAACACTGTAAAGGAAACGCAATTTCCAATTTCGTAGTTTTGTTTTATTGATACTGCAACCTAAGAGCACAGGTCAGTTAATAACTTCAGGAAATTCGATGCTTTCTTTGGCCAAGACGTTTCTGTTACTTCAGTACTGAATACAAATTTTGCCACTATATATTATTTAATTTGCAAAGCGATGCATTTTCTTTTGCATTGATACTCTCAGAAGTTTAGTATTATTTGAAAATGTTGCAATATGGAGAGCAAATAACAAGTAGAAGGTAGCAAATTTTCGAGGGGGATGGTAAATTTAAGGACAACTAAACTGATATTAAAAAAAAATCGCCCTACATTTCTGTGAGAAATTTACGGTAAACGACAGGGAGAAATTATACATTGACATTGAACCTTGTGGTCTAACGTACGATCACCCATACTGTTTTTAATATATGATACAAATATCTAGAGTAACCTTTTTTACTGTCGTTGAATTATGGTTATGTCAGTTATTATCAGTTAGTGTTGTCTTGTTTTCTCTCCTATTATCAGTCGGTTAAAAATTTTGAATGAAATAAAACACTATTTATAGTTGTATTAACACGTTATGTAAACAACGTGTTGCAACCGTAACTGGCTTACTCGTTATAGTAAATATGGGTATTTTGTGTTAAAATACTTGTTTTGTAAGCTTCGCATTGGCGCTGATTGCGAAAGTTTAGAATAAATTTAAAGTGCCACTATGACGAAAATCGCATCTTCTCTATCAAAGCCATTTTAACGCATAAACAAGTAGCATGCATGAGAAGAAAAATGCCGTTTACTATTTTCAAATATCTCTTTTCGTTCCAGAGATATTCAAGTTTTTAAAATATGCAAATTAGCCTAGTGATGACGTCATACACTCAACCAAATTTTGATCAAATATGATGAAAAGGGATATCTCAGCCAATTTGTATCAGAAATGTTTGATTCTTTGCAGTAAGATTCTACTAAATGTGCTACACAATTTGAGCTTAACAGTTTTGTTACCATGGCAACATACTGGGTTCCAGACCTCCCCAATATTAAAGGCATTTCTGACCACCTCTGGCATCCCATTTTCATATTTGCAAATGGTGCCTCGTATACATCATCCAACAAGCATATAAATATGTTAGCTTGGGTTTGTGGCCTTGTTTAACGTTTTTCGGGCTGAAAATCACTTACGTATTGAAATCAAGTGGGTGGGGACTGGAAAAGAGTGAGTTACCATGGCAACAAAATGTTTTACAGCCATAGATGTGTTTCCTGTAGAACTATTAGCCTGCCAAGTTTCAATGCTCTGCACTGCAAATTGGCCAAGATAGCTCTACTTATATACATGATGTAAAATTGGGTTGAGTAAATGACGTCACCAGTCATCTCATTTGCATATTTTACAAATTTTTCAAACTTGAATATCTCCGGAACTAACGCAGATATTTGCAAACGGTAAACGGCGTTTTCATTCTTTTATAGAATTCTTTGTGATCCACCTAAAAAATCCAGAAGTAAAAATTTGATCATAGTGGCACTTTAAACAACTAAACAAAGGAAGTGGTTTTCCAATCCCGATCAATTATTTTGGCCACGTGGTTACTGAAAACGAGTAGCCCTGGGGAGGAGAATTAAACTAAGATTTTGTTTTTTATTCACCGCTGACCGAAAGCGCGCGGGTTCTAGGAACGAGTCTACAATCTTGCACTTTATCGGCACCTGGTTGTTATTCATGTCACCATATGTGACATACTGAGTTGTTTTCATGGAGCATTTTTTGATTAAATTCTGACATGGCTTTAAAAGTATTCCTAACGACTGGGTTGATATTAAAAAAAGGAAATAATGCTTCAGGTGAAGTTAAAGAAATCAAAAACATAACCGGCGCCAAGCGAGAGAAAACCTGGCATGGTTAACTGCCACAAAAAGTCAGAGCCTAATGCGGCAGGAAATAAATGAGACCAATAATAGAAGAATTCAGGGAATGAGAATTCATCAGGCACATCCAAGCAGAAACAGTACCCTCTTGCTTCATTTGACGTTGTTGACAATAGACCATTTTACAGTTGTTGGCTTAGTGACCTGGCTTCTGAATGGCAGCGAGGCTGGAGTTGACCTTGTTTTGATACAGACCTTGCTGCTTTTATTGTGCAAATCAAGTTGTTCTTATGCTAACTAGTTGGCATTTACATGAGAAAAGCAGTGAGGTCTGTATCAAAGCAAGGTCACCTCCAGCCTCGCTTGCATTCATGGCCCGGTAACTTAGCATATAACTGTAAAATGGCCTATTTGTGTCGACTTGATGTTAGTGCAAATTCTCTCATCAGTTGGTAGTTATGGACCTTCAAATTTCGTTCAACTTATCTCCATTTTCAACGTCATTCGGTAATGGCAAGCGCTTCTTATACTCGTTTGAAATGAATACAAACTTGAGTCAGTTAAAATCTTCATGACAGCTTTTGAAATGACCAGATCGAGGCCGGGGTATTAAACTCGTCCTAGCCCCTTTACGTTTCATCATTAAACGAATGCCATAGAAACTGCATTTTATTAAACTTCAGCATACTGTAAGCTTGGAACATTGAATTTACGAATCAAACTAGATATTTCTCTCTCGTGATCATTCAAGATCAGTATATTAAATTTTACTGGACTGCAAGAAGAGTAACGGGCTTAATACGGCTGGACACGAGAGAACTTTCGAAAAAATAACATTTTTCAAGGAAATTTTCAAGGAAATTTTTAATTTTAATGAATCAAAACCATCTATCGCTGGGGATATGACGAAGTATGGATAAAAATGGTGATAATTTGGAACTTCAAACACTGTTAAACGAAAAGCATGAAGAACAAATCAATGACGGAGGAAAGCAGAAAAAATCATCTCCTGCTAATGGTAAGAATTTCTTAAAAGGTATATTATTGTAACTCGTTTTTGTTCAGTGTTTAGTAAGGCGCAGAAACCACAATGGTTAAATGACGATTTGTATTTGATCTATTTTTCCATTCCCAGCTCTTTACAATCACAGACATTCGGTGATTAGAAAATTTAACGGTCACTCTGCAAAGTTTAACATTTTGACGAGCGATAAGGTTTTTGAATCATTTCATTCAAAGCAACATGTAACAATAATCATTAAAATATAACAAAAAATTCATTAGAGTTTGAGTGACCTGAAAGTTTTACAAATGTTCTTTATTTGAAAACCGCTTGACAATAGCAAACTCCCTGTTATTGCTAATTTGTTCCATCGAATGGGTTGTTAATAAGTGATCTTGCATCCTGAATCCTTCAGTCGACAAATCATGTGTCCCACTGAGAACTGAAATACGCAACTCGGACAATAATAAAATAAATGATATATTCAGTTCATAAGTCTATGTTCAATTTCACAGGCGAGGAAGAACAATATTTATGTTGGAGTAAAGCAGCCATATGTATTTCTTGTGCCTCTATGGTTTTCACCACAGCATTTGGGGGGACATTTTTTGGTGAGTTCGTGTCTAGTTCAAATGATGACAACATCTATTTCCCCAAGTTTATGGCGACAATTATTGATTTTGCGATTAAGCTGAGGCTGTTTTGTTATTTAATTTTTTTTTATTTTGTTATAGTTTTCTCTCAAATTGCTGGGAGCCCGGCAGCTTTCGGATTTGCTGTAAGTCTAATTTATAATGATGTTTTAAATCCTTGCTTTACCATCTTGGACAAAATTAAACATAATTATTTAGCAGCGTACATCAAGAGAGCATAATACATGAATAATTATTCGGCTCTATATTTGTGTATTGGTTAACTATTCCTGTAAGTTATAGATCTTTTATTCTGAGGAATACGCTATCTAGTTTAAATTAACTAGAAATTAAGCAACTTGAATTTTGTATTTTGAGAATTACACAGCTGTAGCTTGTTAAACACAGCTGACACTTCTGTCGGCCATAATTCTGCTGTGATGATTGAAGAAATTTCTCAAAAGAGCAGGTAATATTCAAGACTATGAAACTATAGGTTTTGCAAACTGTTCTTCTGTAAATCACTGAGAACTGATTAGATACAAAAATATCAAATTTCGCGCTATATAAAGACTATTTCAGATTGAACGAAGAACACATCGTTTTTTCCGGTAATACATTTTTCACAGTACAGCCTGGTTTGTGCAAACAAATCACTAATTCTTGTCAAACAAAATGAACCATTTGTTCAAAACACTAATTACGATTCTAGAAAATATCCCAGTTGCCTTTGAAGAGGACATGCGAGACAGTCAATAGTGACTTTTCTTGACGTTTTACGTCAAAAAAAATAAATTTATTACCACGAGGAAGTTTTCAGTGGTTTTCGACGGGTTTTAAACCATACAAAAATTGCCTAAAGATAATGACCTAAAATGGCCATAGAACGCCATCAATAGCGTTTCAATTCTTTATTTAAGAAATAAAAAACATGTACCGTATTTCTATCGAGTTACAGAAACACGAGTGGAAGTTTGGGAGAACGAGATAGAAATGATTTGGGAACACGAGCCGCAGGCAAATGCCCGTCGTGTTTTATCACAGTTCAATACACAGCTTCGGCTTCTTTAATTGTTAATGATATAATGTCAAACTTGATATATAGTTTTCGAGAGTAGTAGTAATTAAAAGGTCCGTAATCCTAATTTACGAACACACCGATAACGCTGTGTTGCGACACAATTTCCTGCCTTTTGGAGTTGGTAATCCAAATTCTAATTCGACAGTAAATTTTCCACTCAATAAAATGGGCATATCTGTGACTCTTTCGCTTCGCTCGGCCAATGGAAAACATTTGTACTTTAAGTAAAGAACACAATTCACACACTAAAACAATCAGTTTATGCAAGTAAAACTGCGACATGCTGCGTACATGTCATAACAGATGAAGAAGCAGTAAAAGAACTAAATCAAAACATATAAGCCAGAGAAAAAACGTAAAAATGTCAAACGCTATTTTACACAACACAACGTCGGCGTCAAGAGGTGTGATATTCAAAAGTGATGATTTATAAGTGTCTCTTTATGCCAATGGAAAATATATATACAATACAAGCTAATTGACCACCTAAGAGAAAAACATTATCGATTGGTTTTACAGCTTGCAGCTGTGCTGGATTCTCTCAGTTCCTTGGTTGTGCTGTGGAGGTTTTCCGTAAGAGACAGCCAACAGACAAATTCGTTTGAACGAGAAAGAAGGTAGGTATTTGTTGAAAACTTAAAACTCATGATCAGAGTCTTCCCGGCGAGTAAAACCGAGAAGAGACTGGGACTAGGTTATACTTAACTGATTCGTACCACTGACCAAGATCTCACTCTGATTGACGTTTTGCCGTGGGAGATCTGGGTTTTACATTAGTATTTATAGTATTTAACTGGTTTAAATTTGACATCATCAAACTTGAAAACTCCATAGCTGATGCTAGAAAGCTGTTCTTTTCTGCCGTTGAACTATATATCTTTGTTTATTTCATATCGATTTTAAAGTGTCTGAGAAAGGTCACTGTTTTTTACAGTTCTAGCCCACCTTACAGCATGATTGTAAAAGAAAGACTTTGAGTTTGTTTGTGATCTTTCTCATCACATAATGGCAGTGCGATTGCTATCCATTGGTACAAACCACAGTACAAGCGATTATTCCACCAATGTGCGCATTTCGAATAGTTTCTTGGCTTGGTCTAAATATTCTCTCCTTTTTTCATGATTTTCAGGGCATGTATAGCAATCGCATCTTGTTTCATCATTTCAGCCTTTGCTATAGTGGCTAAAGCACTCTATACCTTAATAGTGGATACTATACCAACTAAGGTATGAACCATATTATCCAGTCCGGAACCTTTGCAATCTTTATCTACATGTTTCTAGAGAAATAACGGGGTATTACTGTCTAGGTGTAAAGGGGTCATTTAGCAGCTGTCGTTAGACCCTAAGCGAATTGGTTCGATACCCAAACCCCCAAACAATGCTAAAACAATAGTGATGATTGAAATCTATTGTTTCAAGTATCCAATGAGAAGAGACCTTACGAAGAGCTGCTACACTACCCAGTGGGGGTGGGGGGGGGGGGTTAAAACGAAGTTGTCAAGGTCGGCATACCACGACTAGAGTGCATACTGCAGCCACAGTCTTATTTCCTCGCGTCACATGCCTATTTTGCTGTGAAACATGTCTGACAGTCAGTAACGAGTTACGTTTTCCATCAGCACTACGTTTAAAGCAAGAGCTGATATCACTCTGTATTAGTATTCATATGACTTGTGCGACGCAATGACGGGGGTAGGGTTGGGGATGATTAGCGAGGGCGATTTCGGATTCCATGTTAGACTCCATGCTGTATTCTTAGGACAAACTTGACTCCCAAAGTACCCCTCCACCCCACCTCCCCTCTTTCCCAAGAGTGTATAGTGAATTTTTTTGTGCAACTAACTTGGCAGGCACTGGAGTTATTCGGTAATGTACTCGCCCTCCTCCCATCGGGGAAGGGGGGGAATAGCAACACTCCCGGGAGGATTGGAACGAACCCAGAACATGGAATTCGAATGCGATGAATAATCTGTTTTTATTGCAGGAGTTTGTGATGGAAATGCTATCAGCTGGCAGTTTTCTGTTTCTTTTATTTCTGACGGCTTCTAAGTGTCTCATTGCGGGCAAAGTTCACAGCAGAGCCATGAGGACTGATGGTGAAGTATACATACAGACGTTTACACAGAATGACCAGTCCTAATGATTTATTACCGATAAGATGCATAATGGGCCCTTTGCAGTTTACGATCACATGGTACAAAAACCGCCATGCTGGAGAGCAAACTGCCCACTGGGACCTCTAAAACAAAGCAACGTAACTAAATATTCTTTTGTTTTGGAGGTCCCAGTGGGCGGTTTGCTCTCCAGCATGGCGGTTTTTGTACCATGTGATCGTAAACTGCAAAGGGCCCATTATGCTCCTTGTACATGGAGCTGATAGCAGAATGTATCGATACATCATTCTCTCCTGATCATTGCTTCCTATTAAACATTAATTACCAAGATATCCCTTGAACGTTTAAGCCACTGACTTAGCAGGTGTATCGAGTCCGTCACACAACGAAACCGTGACAAAGCAATAACTTGCTGTGCGAAAATAGACCATTTCCAAGTTACCTTGTGCCTCTGTTTCAAAACGAGTCTTCACACAAAACTCTTCACATCAAAACGAGTTTGATTTGCATGAAAATGGAGTGAACTGTTCACAGCCGCGAGAAAACTGTAGAAAACTGACCCCAGTGTAACCATACGAATAATTTCGCACGAAGACTCCATTTGACGCAGAGGTAGAAGGCAACTTTGGGTCAGAACTTCATGCTAGCCCACATATCCATATATGGATAGGACATAACCATATATGGATATATATGGATAAGACAACATGGGAGTGTGCTCTATATGTGGGCCAGTATGAAGTTCTTGCCCAACTTTGGAAGTGGCCTAATTCTTGTAAAAAGAAACTCCGCTTTGACATGGTCCTATTTTGTTTTCTTTACGTTTTTTCAGCTATAAACTCCTTAGCTGGAGCAGTGATGACTCTTGGTATGATTGCCAGTGATGTAGTTTGTGATAAAAACCCGAAAATCTGCTATCTGGATTCAGCCACAGCGCTTATCATAGCCATAGCGCTCTTCGTGTACGGCGCCATGTAAGATGTATAAGCGTTCTCGTTATAACCTTTTATATAATAACCAAATCAGTGCACGTGCTCTGATTGGTCAATCAGCTATGGTTTATTGTGCCAGTAAACTCATGGAAAAATCGCGCGTCGTTTGAATTAAAAGTTTCTATGGTTTAGAGGCTGATAAACCACTTGGGATGTTGGAAGAGCACTCGAGGAATTCGCAAATTTCTTCTCGTGTTCTACCAACATCCCTCGTGGTTATCAGCCTATTAACCATAGATTCAGCCTATAACAAACTTGTGGTCTATTGCTTAAGTAACCCAGCTATTTATTTTCGTGTGGTTCCATTGGCTGAAATTGTGCCACGTGGTACAGTGGAACCTCGATTTAACGAACCTCTATTTAACGAAGTCCTCGATATAACGAACGATATTCTACGCCCCGGCCAAAGTTACAGTAAAATGTATGGAATAGAACCTCGATATAACGAATTCTTCGATAAAATCTACCTCGATATAACGAATTACAATGTCAGCACGCGACAGAAGATAAACGCTGAACAGATCAACAGTCAACAAATGCTGCAATCCTTATGGTACAGTTTAAGCAACCTCTCAGTTAACGGATTATTACATGTCATAGACATTTGCACTTTAATATTTCTACAGAAGTCACCTGTTACAAATCAATCATTAACTATAACCTTGACATAACGAACATTTTGGTAGTTTCCCCTAAAATTCGTTATATCGAGGTTTTCTATATAAGGAACCCTCTATGTCCCCAGCGACTTCGTTAGATGAAGGTTCCACTGTACCAATATCGCGCGACAGTCGGTCGTTAATAGAAATTTCCAAAGAAAGAAACTCAATTGTAAAGCCAAGTGAAGCTAAATGAACATACTGATCCAGCGAGAGTTACTCTGAGGCATGTAACTAACCGGGGGGAACTCCTTTACATGGGCAATAAAGGTACAAGTATGTGGGTCCCCAAAGGGTATGGTTTTTTACCTGTTAAGTCAAAAAGGCTATCGATTCTGGCCATTGGTTCTTAAATGGGGTATGGTTTTGACCTCTTGGTCTTCAATTCGGTACGTTTTTTAGCAGATGCTTTTTCATCATCATGGACAAGACCATGCATAAACAAAACCCCTTCACAATGCCTTTAACATCGGTCTGAACTAGGTAACTAATAATAAGACAGGTCTGAAACAGGGTCAGTTCTTAAATAGGGTATCAAATGTTCGCTCAGGTCTTCAATAGTGTCAAGGTGTTGGGTTGGGAAGGGGACCGCACACCCCTATTCGATTTTTGTGAGAGTACCCCAGGGGAATTAGTTAGTTTGTAAAGGAACTGTATGCATCGCTTTTTATGGTGACTAAAGTTCCATCAGACGCTTCGTTCCGTGTACGTGGTGTTAAATAGTGTAAGCTCCATTTTACACAACCTTAACGTTTACCTTTCAGTCATTTCGCGTAACCTTGGCCAAGTTTACTCTAGACCAGTGTAATAAAGTACCAGATTAAATCAATCAAGGTGTTCTAACTTACTTTTGTACCGTTTTCTTTCGTTAGGACCATTTTAGAGCTGACAATCAACCAAGACAAGGAATCACCTCCTGATTGAAGTGACACTTGATAAAACCTTGCAGACGTAGCAAGGGGGAAAATCTAGATCTATTACACTCTTTTTTTTATATAAGAATGTTGTTTTTCCGGCCCAGGCTGAATATTCTTATTTTTCTGCCGATTTTAGGCTGAAAATATTCTTGTATTATTCTTAAATTATAGCTTATGACATTTCTGTTTTAGAATTTATTGGCCGGGTATCAATTCCAAGTGTTTGGTATCTAGATCTGAATCGGGTTGTTATGTGTCGTCGAGTGCAGGTTTTTTTCGTTTTGTTGGCTAGTTTCGCCGTTCATAGAAAGGAATAATTTTATACGGTTAAAAAACATAAAATTGTATTGTATTTACAGATGTTTCAACACAAAATTATATCTATCCTTTTCAAAATCTCAGCCTCGGCTTTATTCTTAAAATATTCTTAAAATTTCGCAAATTTCAGCCTCGATATTCTTATAAAATATATTCTTATAAAAAAAAGAGTGTAAACGAAAAGACAAACTTTACAATAACGCTCAGGAAAGACCCATTACAAAAGAAAGAAATGGAAACTTAATCAGATCTCCTTTATTTACCTGTCAAATAAATTTTACTTTTTATAACTATATCAGGTCAAATTTTTCAAGTTACATGTAATATATTTCTAGGTAACAAAATTATTTCCATGAATTGTTTTCATTCTCCACGGATTCACGGATAACTTTCGCGGGATCTCCTTCTTGTTTGATCCTCTTACTTGCTTACAAAAATGTTTCATATGCGTGACGTGATTTCATAAAAAAAGAATCACCAATTGTAAATTATTGTAAAAAAAAAAATTAATGTATGTATACATGTAATATGCGCCGTCAATGAATAATTCTTAATCTGAACGTCAAGTTACAAAATGATCAAGATTTGGATTGAATGCCTAATACGAAAGTCAAAAGTCTCAGCTTAAGCCTTGAACCGTACATCTACACGAGTGTACAAGAGCTGAACTAAGAAGGAATGATTGCGTGACAAACCAACATAATGTTTGAAGGGACTAATGTCACGTAACGAATAAGAGTGGCACCTGACATCCCGAATAGCTATAAAAGCTCACGAAAATTTGCGGGGAAACAAATCGCTTCTACAAATGAATCTCAATGAGTGGACCATGAAATGTTAGTTAGCATGTCTTCACATTGAAACTCAGAGGCAACTACAGCAATTCCAAAGCTCCAATGTAATTCATGCTATTACATTTGTATTTCATTTCTTTATATTTTTTTCAATCATTTTTTTTATACAAAAGTCTCATATGATACACTGTTGACATCAACCACATTCCAAGGGGAACGCATCTTCCCCTCGCACAAAAGTCAACAACGCAGAAGATGTCCGAAGACGTCCGAAGATTATCCGAGTTAACGACAGCTAAGCCGATTACAGAATCTGCACCGGCACTGTAAACTGCATGCAAATAAAACCGCAACAACAGTTTATCGCAATGCTCCACAGCAGGCGTTAGTTGTTTATGTTGTAGACGCCTTTCTTCTTCATGAATCCCATTTTCTCAAACTTTCCTTCTTTCTTACCAGTCTTCTGTTCCTTCTCTCGTTGCTTTCTCGCCTTCTGCTCTCGCTCCATCTCTGCTTTCATCTCTTTCACTTTCTTCTTCATTATCACTCTGTGATTCTGACTCACTCCCAAAGCCTGGGAAATTGAAACAAGAACTATCAAAATCTAATATCTCCCCACCATGGTTGCAACAGACATTACTTTTCAAAATTCCCTGATTTTTTCCTGCCTTTTCCCTGATAAAAATAGCACTTCCCTGACCAGAAAAGATAGAAAACGTCATATCTAATAGCGGCTTCTAGCGTGAACATACAGAAGTTCTTTCTAATCCTTCATTAAGGCAGAGAAGTTTCCAATAAATTTTCTTTCTTCATTAAGGACAAATATTGTTGAGATCACAATGACCCCCAATGTTTCTTTCAGCCTTCAATGGTATTCAATAAACTAAGTTAAATTATTTCAATTTTCCCTCACTTAACTTCAAAAAATCAATTCTCAATATAATTGCCTGACTTTTCCCAAACCTTCAAGAATTTACTTCCCCGACCATTCCCTGACCTTTGGCAACCCTGTTTACAATATCTTTATATTATTATATGGCTAGCTCCGTGAGCGGGCAAGATGAACCAAATCGCGCGCTGTGATTGGCTACCCGAGCGGGCAAGATGGAGCCATCTTGCCCGCTCGGGACTACCCGCTGCATCCCGAAAGCAAAACTTCACCAAAAGCCATATAATAAATCCTTTATTGACCAAGTTTGTTTGGTCAAGATGGCTGAATATTGGCCTCGTTCTTTTTTTTGCGAGTTTATGGACCTCGACTTCGTCTCGGTCCATAAACACGCAAAAAAAGAACTTGGCCAATATCCAGCCATCTTGACCTCACACTTGGTCAATAACCCATACTTATCAAACACAGGCCACGAGATTAAAGAAAGTCATTAACTTCGACACAAGTCTGTTCTTGTGTAATGCAGTAGTTGCAGATGCCTGAAAGAATATTCAGAAAACCGAATAGTGGAAGAGAAAAGTGAGAAGGGACATTGTTACCTGCCATGGGATGGAGAGCAAGTGGTAAAAGATACAGGAAAACTAGAAAAACTCTTAGCTGAAAGGTTTCCTCTTCTCCAAATTTGCTGCTCAGTTTTATAGCAATAATAATGATAATGATAATGATAATAATAATGATAATGATATTGATATTGATATTGATAATGATTATGAATATGATAATGATACCGGTAATGATAAAGATAATGATCATAATTTACTAACAGCATTTCTATAGAGAAGCTCTACATCTGTTAAATGAAACTAAAATAATTTTATATACCGGTATTAAGAAGTTATACGCTACACCATGGATAACAAATAATATTATTGGTATCACCCACCTAGTGGACTAATGCAAATCCTGCATTTTGATTGGCTATGCTACTGGGAGACTATTAGCAATAGTCATCAAGTAGTGAAATTCGCTGGTTTTCTTTCGTTTTTTCCCCAAATAAATATTTCTTCAACTTGCATTTGCTAACTTTATTATTGCCTTTTCTGTCCAACTAGTTGGGTGATACTAAAACAATTAGACCCTTTGCCCTCAAGGGCCACGGGTCAATAGCCCATTCGGTTTTGCCTCATGAGCTATTGACTTGTAGCCCTTTTGGGCTACAGATCTAATTGTTTTTAACACTCAACAATGAATCCAGTCTAGATACAGTACCTTGAGTCTGGAACCATCTAAATTCAATAACTGTTTCCCATCAATATTTTTATTGCGGAATTCTTCTGCATACTCCTCCAGATCATTGGCGATCAACCACGAATACACCTAGGAAGCAAAGCGGAGATTTAAACCAATCCTTGGGTTGCACATGACTTCATCATTTTCTAAAATCCAGAACTAAAGAGCCACCAAAGTTATTATCTTCATCAGGCATGACAGGGGGGTAACTTTATATCATTCTTTTAACAACGTTTTAGTCAGTCTGTCTGTTGGACAGTTAGTTATGTGCATGGCTAGTCTGTCTATCACCCACCTGGTCTGTGTCCCAGTCTGAGATAAGTTGAGCTGCCCCAGGAGACTGCATGTCTGACAAGGGACTGGTAATTGGTGACTGTCCATCCACGTTTGACACTAAACCCGGAGAGCTCCTTCCAGAGTCTGTTTGTCCACTAACGGCAAGCAATTCAGGGGGGACATCAATAGCAGCTTCATTGTACGACTCCATTACTGGAACACTTTTCATTTGTAACAAAGGCATGGCTGGGGGAAGAAATGGGGAAGAGCCACGAGAGGAACCCTGGGACGAGGCTAGGTCTGAGTCAATCTGAGAAACAGTGCAATAAATAAATAAATAAATAAATAAATAAATAAATAAATAAATAAATAAATAAATAAATTATTATGGATCTCTATGGACTTTAAAAGAACACGTTAAGTGCAATACAGCGTACACAGCAGCAGCATAAGAATTTGATGGTTTGTTACCAGGACTGCTTAGGATACTTCTGATAGGACTGTGCTGCAAGGAACAGATGGATTTCGCTAACGAGTCTACATCCTCGTTGCCATCTATTTCAGACCATGTGATGTTTTATTTGGAAGGTTACAAATTATTGTGCAATATGTCACATGTGACTGAGTGTATGAGGGAACATGCCAACAGAACAATAAAATATATTGTACATGTAGCCTGCCAAATGAATCATCACATGACCTGAATTGGATGGCAACAAGGATGTAAACACAATCAGGGCTGTAAATGAGGGCCGCAACCCATAACACCTGTTACGGCTGAGTGCGCTTGATGGATCCTTGATGTTATGGGTGGACTGGCCTGTAGTTGATAGAATTCACCCATTAAGTAACAAGTTTGCTGTGGTTGTGAAGTTTAAGGCTACAAGTGAATTAACACGTAATGACAGCCCTGACAATAGTCAAATCTCTATTGAAAACAACACTTCCTTACCCTTCTTGTGGCCTCTTCAATCTCATCCAAAGAGTTTGTGGATCCTGAGAAACACTCAGAATCCTCCTCATCTACAGGCTCCCGTGTCTCTCTATCCATCCGATCAAGTGCTGTAGTTGGCAAAGATGATACTTTGATGTCTGCCTTTGATAACTGCTTCTCCAGAAGATTCTCCACCACAATATTACGAGTTTCCTCTTTGTGGGACAGAGGGAAGCTCGCCCGTATCTCCTGGGGAGGTGAATCACTGCCCTTGGGAGCAGATTCATCATACAGGTTTTTCCCTGTGGAGCGAAGTTTGAAACCTCCAACTGGAAAAGATGGAAGAACAAGTCCTGGACCTTTTGCAGGGCTACTGTGCTCCTCAATTTTCTTTGAGGATACCACCTCTTCCTCTTCATCTGATGCCTCATGATCTCCAAACATCTGAAGATGAATCAAGGTGGAAATTCAAGTATTTCCAATGGAGTACTACACGAGTTGTACAATTTCTGCATACTCTTAGTGCAGGTTTGGCTGAGTGAGGAGCACAAGGAGTTTAAAGTAAGAGAATCAAGCTCTACACTCATTATAATAAAACAGTGAGGTATTGTAATTCCAACACTCATGCATCTTACATCATTGTCATCATCCAGAGATTTTGCCCAGCTTGCACGAGTTGGCTTATGCTTCTTTTGTTGTGCTTCAGCAAGTCTTTTCTTTTCCAGAAGATAATCATTGCTAAGTGTCTTAGTCTCTGGCACACAGTTAAGATCCATACCGTCTAGAGACTTGCTCTCTGTTACAGGCTCTGATGAAAAGAGAAACAATAAAGTTATTTACAAACTGAGAAATATGACCAGTGATCACTCTTGAAAAGCATCCAGTTACCTATTGCATCTTCTTTTCTTTGTGAATCCCAACTAAGCTGGAAATTTGATAGTGCTTTCTCCATTTCAGATACAAGTCCATTCTCAATTACTTCCTCCTGGACTTCTTCTCTCTCTTTACCAGTTGGCAATGTTTTCTGCTCCTCTTTCCTAAATACCGGGATTTGAGATGCCGAGATGTGCTCTTCCCTCTGTTTTGATTCTTTCTCTGAAATTGCTTGTTGAAGTTGTTTTTCCAGCTCTTTGACCTTAAATGGAAAACAAATGGGCTCTGTCTTTATTTAAATTGAAAGGAAACTGATGCAGAATGAAAATCTTCAATTGAAGGCTTCGGTGGAAAAAGGGCGTTAGGTTTTTTACTCAAAAGTGAACTGTGTCATAAACGCTCCAAATTTCGCATGCAGTTTTGTTTACGTGTGTCAAAAAATGTTCTGCATGTTTTTTCCCTGAAGTTTGCTTTCTTTTTGAGATATTACGTATGCGAAAAAACACATTTTTCCAAGGGCATCCTCTGGGGACCTTTTTTTGGATGAAAAACAAAAGAAACCTTTTGTTTCGCTAAGCGATGAGGTCACTATAATACCTTAAATCTTTCACTACTGCTTCGTTAGCTCAAGCGGATAAGGCGCTGAATGGGCCAGATTCGAATTTGTTTTGCCGAGACACCGGTTCGATACGAGGTCTCTCAAATTTTTTTTCCGTTCTGTTCCTTTACTTCTTTTAAAAATCAAGATATCTATTTAAAAAAAATGCATATAAAGCTGGAGTCTGGAGAGATTTTTAATAGAGGTTATTGTGATGTGAAACACAACACGTGAATTTCGATCGAACGTCAAAGCAAAGAGAAGTGGTACATTACAGCTCTTTCGATTAATATCTTAAGCATTGTTTTGAAGTACCTTGTAGCCTGCCTGGTGGTTGATAGGCATCATAAAGCCTTGATAACCCGTAAGTCACCAACATGTTTTAAAGAAGCAAAATGTGTTCTGTAACTTCAAACGCAATGATATAAGCGGCAAGTTATCTTCATTTGAAGTCAGATCGATCCAGGCAGCAAAGTCCAAGAGCAGTTCTTGCCCAAGAATAAAACCCTGCCGTGAGTTCTGGCCCATTTGCCAAGTGTTGCTAGCATCAAAGTTTGGAAAGTGAGAACTGCTTTTAGACTTATAAAATTGCTCGTGTCATCCTCCATGTTTACCCGCGCACGAGGTGTAACAGAACCTTCCCGGCATGCTTTTCGATCACGTTTGGCAAGACAAGACAAGACAAGACAAGACAAGACAAGACAAGACAAGACAAGACACATGAAATCACAATTTAACTAATTACAGAGCGTGTTTTTTCCTTTTTTATTCCAACATAATAATGGCCAACAAGAAGCGATCGATTGAAACATAGATCTGTGATCCAGGTTGCGTTGATTTTACTTCAAATCGGCATGATTTGTTGTGTTTTAAACTTCTGGGATCAGGGGCCATGCAGATGTAAGGAGACCTGTACGTTGCACAGAAGGGTTAATCTGTTAATCTGTCAGCCCTACATTTTTAAGCTTATACGTTGAAGGCAGTTAAAATGAAATAGAGATCCTTGCTGTGATGCTTTAAAGTGAAATCAACATTTTAACCTATTTAAGCCCGAAATCGCCATTTTTTGAGCTTATGCGCTGCGTGAAATGGACATTTTGCTTGTTTTTAAGTGAATCAACATCCTTGCTGTCACGCTTTAATTAACATTTTAACCTTTCTAGGCCTGTAATCGACGTTTTTGAAGTTTTTACACTGCATGAAATGAACAGTTTGTTCGCTTTGAAGTTAAATCAACATCCTTGCTGTCACGCTTTAATGTGAAATCAACATTTTAACCCATTTAGGCCTAAAATTGCCGTCTTCGAGTTTACGCGCTGGGTGAAATGAACAGCTTGCTCGTTTTGAAGCAAAATCAAGATCCTTGCCGTCATGCCTTAACATGAAATCGCGTAAAGTTCACATTTGGCTGTAATTTGAGTGAAATTAAGGTCTTTGCGGTCGCGTGATAACGTGAAAACACAATTTTAATAGTTTTAAAAACCTGAATTCAACATTTTTTAAGGTTACATCTTGATTGTTTTCCTTGGCCTAACACTGTGCTAACCCTAAAGTGTCCTGACCTTAACTCTAACCTAATCCGAAGCGCAAACCCTAACAACGAAGCGCTAGCGCTAACCCTAGGCAATAACCCTCATGCACCCTTCAACGCTAACCCTAGTTTCAAGCAGTAACCCTAAACATTAACTCTAAGCCCAACCTTGTTCTGTAACCCTAACCTTCAATGCTAACCCTAGTTTCAAGCGGTAACCCCAGACGTTAACTCTTAGCCTAACCTAGTCCAGTTCTGGACCCCCTCTCCTGTCACGCAACGCCGGGGAGAGAGGGTCCAGGATCATTTGTCTACGCATGCTCGCGCTAAACCAATCGTAGTGCACATTACGTCAACATGTTTGTTTCGCCGCAAAATCCAAAAACTGGCGCGAAAATTATTCCAGCTCTTGCACGCTGCAGGGAAAAATGTCATCGGCGAACGAAGTTACGACGCCGAAAAAGCATATCAAACCGAGCTTAGAGAATTGTAAAGTCCGTGGAATTACCACTCAGATAAATTTAAGAGCAGTTATTTCCAATCCCGCAGGGAAAACTAATCTCGGAAAAAATTCACAGTCCAAAAATTTAACACGATTATGTAATTTATTGTATGTAAATACAGTACCGCTCAGAAATAAGCGAACCAAAACATGCGCGAAATACGCGCATGCACATACGCGTATACGCGTATGCCCATGCGCGTATACGCGTATGTCCATACGCGTATACGCGTATACAAAGTATACGCGTATGCTCATTAGTATTTATGAGCTAGCTTATTGTTGCTTTCTTTGTAATACTGTAGTTGAATGTTGTTTGACTTTCAATGGCCTCGTAATACTGGGATTATATGGGCTGACTAAATCGCTACGTGCCAAATACGGTAGCACTAGCCGCAGTTTCACAAAATTTTTTATATAGAATGCGTTCCGTAGCGTAACAATAATTTTATTGCAATAAACTGTCGTTGCACGACATATCCGGAAAAAAATTGTAGTCGGGTTTCCATCAGAAAATTTTACCGTTCGTTTTAATCACTGACTTCATCTTGCTCCAAACAGAACCATTTCACATTTTGCTTTGACGCTTCGAAAAACGGCAGATACAAAAACAACTAGCCGTCGCCTGACGACAAGATTCACGGCAGTAAAGTTTCACGGTGCATCATAAATACTTCGATAAAACATTGTTTTGCAGATGGAGATCATTTCATTGTTGAAATCACCGATTTATGCTAAATAGAACCAGAGACGCAATCAAAATTTTCACTACACTTCTTGCCGCGCGACGCTTCAGTCGACAATAAGGGATGTTACTAATACCGGGAACGGGGAACGGGGAACGGGGAACGGGGAACGGGAGTCTGGGAACGAGTGTACAGCGGTAACCCGCCAAAATATTCAAAATGGCGGACGAAGGAAACAAAGAGGGAACAACTGAGGAAGTGTCACGGTTGTCAAAAGGTAAGTTTCTGCTGGCTTTGCACCCAGATGACTATACGTTCTTGTTAGCGTAGAGTCCGAGTTGCTGGTTTGAAGTGTCACCCCGTCAAAAATATAAATCGTAGCCATTCAATAAAACCCAGATGATTGATGAATAAACGATCTTGCCAAGATTTCTAGGCTCGATTTCCGCCGCTCTCTCGTGTCTGGTCTACCAGCCTACAAGATTTAGGTCTGTGCGGTTATTCACCCACGCGTTATTCGAAAAAGTGTTTCGCCCAAATTTAAAGAGCTTTGTACGGAGACACCAAACAGAAAGAACTGTTTAGTTATCAAAACCTTGAGCAATAACTCATCTTTAACCTACTCGAGACCCTTATGGAGCCGCCATTTATGCCACGCAACGCATAAAGTTGGAGATTCTTGAATAATTGTGTAAAGCTTGATCGAGTTTCGTCCGAGTCATTTTCTTATTATTTGACAGCAGTGATAAACAGCTTGCTAATAGGCGACTGCCCTTTTAAAATAACAAAAATAAATTGCAATATACATGGAATGAAAAATACGTATTGGCAAATTGATCTTATAAAAGTTGGGTATGGTTTGCATGAACATCCCCGAGGTGAGTACCATAAATGTTTGCAGCTAAAAATAATTGAAGGCTTCGGTGGAAAAAGGGCGTTAGGTTTTTTACTGAAAAGTGAACTTTGTCGAAAACGCTCCAAATTTCGCATGCAGTTTTGTTTCCGTGTGTCAAACAATGTTCTGCATGTCTTTTCCCTGAAGTTTGCTTCCTTTTTGAGATATTACGTATGCAAAAAAACACATTTTTCCAAGGGCATCCTCTGGGGACCTTTTGTTGAATGGAAAACAAAAGAAACCTTTTGTTTCGCTAAGCCATCAACTCACTATAATACCTTAAGCTCTTACTACTGCTTCGTTAGCACAAGCGGATGAGGCGCTGAACGGGCCAGATTCGAATTTGTTTTGCCGTGACACCGGTTCGACACGAGGTCGCTCAATTTTTTTTTTCGCTCTGTTCCTTTTCTTTTTTCAAAAATGAAGATATCTATTTTAAAAAAAATGCGTATAGAGCGGGAATCTGGAGAGATTTTTTTATACAGCTTATTGTGACGTGAGACAACACGTGAATTTCGATCGAGCGTCAAAGCAAAGAGAAGTGATGCATGATGCAGTACAGCTCTTTCGACTAATATCTTAAGCATTGTTTTTAAGTACCTTGTAGCCTGCCTGGTGGTTGATAGGCATCATAAAGCCTTGATAACCCGTAAGTCACCAGCATGTTTTAAAGAAGCAAAACGTGTTCTGTAACTTCCAACGCAACTGATATCAGCGGCAAGTCAGTTATCAGCGTTCGAAGTCAGGTCGATCCAGGCAGCAAAGTCCAAGAGCAGTTCTTGCCCAAGAATAAAACCCTGTCGTGAGTTGTGGCCCATTTGCCAAGCGTTGCTAGCTTCAAAGTTTGGAAAATGAGAAGTGCTTTTAGACTTATAAAATTTTTCTTGCATCATCCTCCATGTTTACCCGCGCACGAGGTGTAACAGAACCTTCCCGGCATGCATTTCGATCACGTTCGGCAAGACAAGCCAAGACAAGACAAGACAAGACAAGACTCCGTAAATCACACTCGTCTTCCGACGCCCGCGCTACGTACGGCTCGCGGCTTCGCATATTACGCTGGCACGCAGATGTTGTTTCGAGTTCTTCCTTCCGTGTTTCCCTACGGATTTTCGAGCAAAAGAGAGACTGCTCGCAGTCTATAAATCACAATAATATTTAACTAATTACAGAGCGTGTTTTTTTCCTTTTTTATTCCAACATAATAATGGCCAACAAGAAGCGATCGATTGATTCAAAACATAGATCTGTGATCCAGGTTGCGTTGATTTTACTTCAAATCGGCATGATTTGTAGTGTTTTAAACTTCTGGGATCAGGGGCCATGCAGATGTAAGGAGAGAGACCTGTACGTTGCACAGAAGGGTTAATCTGTTAATCTGTCAGCCCTACATTTTTAAGCTTATACGTTGCAGGCAGTTAAAATGAACTGATAGAGATAGTTGCTGTGACGCTTTAAAGTGAAATCAACATTTTAACCTATTTAGGCCCGAAATCGACGTTTTCGAGTTTACGTGCTGGGTGAAATGAACAGCTTGCTGGATTTGAAGTGAAATCAACATCCTTGCCGTCATGCCTTAACGCGAAATCGCGTAAAGTGAACTGGCTGTAATTTGAGTGAAATTAACGTCTTTGCGGTCGCGTGATAACGTGAAATCACAATTTTAACGGTTTTAAAAACCTGAAATCAACAGTTTTTAAGGTTACATCTTGATTGTTCTCCTTGGCCTAACACTGCACTAACCCTAACGCGTCCTGACCTTAACTCTAACGTTATCCGAAGCGCTAACCCTAACAATGAAGCGCTAGCGCTAACCCTCGGCAATAACCCTCACCCTTCAACGCTAACCCCGGAGTTTCAAGC
>JAHPZR010056079.1:0-10000 GCA_019787425.1 Platygyra sinensis | reverse complement strand
TTCAATATATTGCTCGATCATAAAGCAATAAAAAGATCGTGACGCGGCTTTTCCGCTGTGACACTATTTACACGGCATTGACATAGACTTTATCGGAGTATCTCCCGTGAACTTCGCGGGAAAATAAAATGTATGCTTAGCGGATGATATTCTTTTCCTAAACAGGGAGAAAACCAAGCAGTCGTTGCAAGTAGGCAGTGATTATTACTCAACCGGTGGCTAATTGGTAAATCTTTAAAGCGAACTAGATTGGAAATACGATAGCTTCATTGAAGATGTTTTTACAATATGCAAATTTGGCTGTAATCGAACGGCTCTCGCTTTTTGAGTTTTCCTAACAAAGCTAGTTATTGTTTTTTCCAACAATACTTCACAAAAGAAACAGTTAGAGGTGAATAACAAAGGACTACCTATACGCGTATACGCGTATTGTCATACGCGTATACGCGTATTGTCATACGCGTATGCGCGTATAGACTGCGTATGCGAAGTTCGCTTATTTCTGAGCGGTACTGTACTAACCACTCTTCGATACAATGTGCTTCGTCTATGGCAACACAATGAATGCGCTCCTTTGCGCTTTGCAGTGTTCTCCTCACAACAACACACTCGAACGATCGAACGACTCTGGAGAAAGGACAATAACTTGGATATCACCACTTTGAATCCGGCTGATATCTGCTTCGGACACGTCTGGAGTAAGTTTCAAACTTGACAAACCAAGTTGAGCAAGAGAAAGTCTTTGGTCGTCCATGATGAGTGCGGTTAACGGAGATATCAAAAGTAACATACTCCGCTCTTTCTTTGACTTAACGTTTCGTAGATTATCGCAGACTAGCGGGCACAGTGAATAGATGAGACTTTTCCCATAGCCAGTCGGTAAATTTACAACAACGTCTTTTCCTTTTACGTATTCACTTAGAGCTTGCATTTGCTCTTGTTTCAGGAAAAAATTCAAGTTGCATGACAAAGCTGCAGAACTAACCGCGTCTACAAATACGGGATCGTATTCCGAAAAGATTCTCTTGTAC
Organism: Platygyra sinensis; assembly: GCA_019787425.1. Taxonomy (NCBI): domain Eukaryota; kingdom Metazoa; phylum Cnidaria; class Anthozoa; order Scleractinia; family Merulinidae; genus Platygyra; species Platygyra sinensis. The sequence continues at coordinate 8,969 of JAHPZR010056079.1, read as the reverse complement.
TTTTCACCCGATACCTTCGAAGCTTCCGCCATATTGCCAAGCTAGGTGTACACATGCGCAGTAGCCGTTAGCTAGAAAACTGACTAACCGACGAGCATGCGCAGACAAATGATCCTGGACCCTCTCTCCCCGGCGTTGCGTGACAGGAGAGGAGGTCCAGAACTGGACTAAGCCTAACCTTGTTCCATAACCCTACCCTTCAACGCTAACCCTACTTTCCAGCGGTAACCCTACCTCTAATAAAACTGGGAACTCTTAACCCTAAGGGTTTAAGTCCTTGCGGGTGGCGTGATAATGTAAAATCAAAATCAGTTTTAACTGTCCGTAAATGACCTGAAATCAACATTGTCCTAGCTTATGCATTGCGTGAAATTAATGTCTTTACGGTCGCATGTTAACGTGAAATCTAAATTTTAACGGTTTAACCTGAAATCAACATCTTTAAGGTTACACATTGCAAAAGATCAATAATTTGCTGGATTTAAGTGAAATTGCCGTCTTTGTCGTCACGTGCTGATGTGACAACAAATACAGGTTTTTTTGCATACGTAATATCTCGAAAACGAAGCAAACTTCAGGAAAAAACATGCGAACATTGTTTGACACACGTAAACAAAACTGCATGCGAAATTTGGAGCGTTTCTGACAAAGTTCACTTTTGAGTAAGAAACCTAATGCCCTTTTTCCACCGAAGCCTTCAATTAATAGTTGAGTTTGTCATGGTGCACATTAATGTTTGCTTCAAACCCCTTGCCATATATACATGTAGATCCTATACCCAAAATAATTTATTAACAATAATTAAAATAATTATAATTACTGAAATAATTGTAATTGTAATTATTATTCAATTATTTTTAATAATTATCGAATTTAGCATACACTATGTTTGTTAGATGTATCTGTTGAACAGAAGCCTAGGAGAATTCCAGTGTGTCAATAGAGACCAGAATGAACCTCACCACATTGATCATACGGATTTTTGTCAGATCAGAAATCCACCCTTACCTAGAATACTTCAACTACCCATTCCTTCAAGGCAGCAGGGACAACACTGAACAAAACAAAATGAAAAAGTACAAACCTTATCTTGCAATAACTTAATATCCACAGCAGATCTCTCAGCAGCTACAGCATTTGCTTGTTCCCTTCAACAATAACAAATTATCATTAATCTGTAAGTGACGATGCCAAAGAGACATATTTTAACATTAACACAGAGTTGAGGTCCATAAATTTCCAAAAAAGAACAACGCCAATATCCAGCCATCTTGACCAAACAAGCTTGGCCAACTAAGAATTTAATATATATGGCTTTGGGGGAAATTTTTCTTGCAGGATACAGCAGGTAGTCCTGAGCAGGCAAGATACATGTAGCGCCATCTTGCCCACTCGGTTGGCCAGTCACAGCACAGGACTCAGTTCATCGTGCCTGCTCACGGAAACTAGCCAATAAAGATGGTTCTAGGTTACTTAATGTCAGAACAACAGCCACATAAACAGTGTAACCGACTTCAAAATTTAAATGTCTTGAGCTATTACTGAACCAGCAAATGGTGGACAGATTGCTACAGATCCATCATCACTAGTAATACATCTGTAACTGGAAGCTATTTGCTAGTATGTGAACATCACTGAACAAACAATGGTTCATGGATGAACACAGATGCCTGGCAAGATGGACATACATTGCACATGCAAATTAAAACCAAGGTAAAGACAAATGTACATGTATGAAAAATCAGATAAGCAAACAATTGTCTGTCCCTACCTGCATTTGCACATGTAACCAGTAGCAAAACACAGTGCTGAGAATAAACACAGGTCTACAAACTACATGTATGTGATTGGACATTTCATACCATACCATACAGGGCTGTTTATAAAAACACTACCTGTTATGGCCGAGTATGATTCATGAGCCTTCTAGTACTGTTACAAGTGAATTTGTTTGATGTTAATACAATTCACCCATAAAGTAACAAATTTGTTAAAGGTGCAAACTCAGCAGATACATGTAAAGGCTACAGGTGAATCAAAAACTTAATGGTAGGCCCACCATAATGCTTACCTGTCTTCTAATTCCTTCAGTTTATTCTTGGTAATGTGGTATTTTTTCTCCAAGATCAGGTACAACCCTTTGCTTTCCTCTAGCTGCCGCACCATGTCATCATTCTCTGCTTCGGAGACAGCTAGGTCTGATTCTAGCATGCTAACCTTGTCGGTCATTTCGGCCAAAGCTTTCTGAGCCTTCTTGGCTTCATCACTGGTTTGTTCAACAGCTGGTTCCTGGAAAATCACGTAAAAAACCTCTCTTATAATGATAAGAACATTGTATGGAGACTCCACTGAGATAATTTTCTGTGAAAACCAGTTGCCCGCCTTATGAAAATGGTCATAAAACCCATCAGGGCTTCTGGTAAGTTGTGGAAAAAGCCAAATTACGTGGGATTTTCAGGGACAAATTTCGTTGAAAAAAATGGCCCATTTCGAAGAAAATTCAAGGAAATTTTCAAGGCAAATTTTGCTGAAAAATGATTGGTAAAACATGGGAAATTTCTGCGCAAATTTTGCTTGAAACTGATCGGATTTGCAGTGATTTGACAAGCGTTTTGAACTAAAAAAAGACAGTAATTTCATTATTATTTTAAGAAAATGATGCTATAACATCAGCAACAGAAACACCGACTACGTGTACTTATAAGTGTTGCCTCTGTAAAACAGATGATTTGGTAGGAAAATTTGAGCAAGTCCTATGGACTGTTGTTTTGTTTGACCACAAGGTTCTTTTTAACAGAGATCATCATTTGCTCTTTTAACAACTGTGTGCTCAAGAAATGCACCAGTGGCAAAGGTTTTTACATCGTAGCTGCAGTGAGTACCCATTTTTGTTTTTGGATGTTGTTTACTAAGTTGTTGCAGTGACAGAGTTCACGATATATTAATTTGCAACTTTACAGCAAGCCAACAGCAAGCCAACAGCACCAACAGCCAAATTGATAATCTTAATTATTATTCATTCAAAATATTTCCCCGTTTCTGATTGGTTAAAACCACACGCATAATTCACTATAACCAGCTGCTGTTTACTGAATATTGAACCATTGACGTCAAAAGTGCAGCCCGCTGCAAATTATTGAACTGTTGACCGAGAAAACCTGGGGATGAGGTTGTGTTATGTTTGGTGAACAGAAAAACAAAGAGCTAAATGGCGAAACTCCTTTAAGAACGGGGAAATATTTTGAATGAATAATAAAGCAATTATTGAATTCGGCTTTCGTAGGATATGAAGAATTCTGCAGATCTCGAAGGGCATTATCCACCTTGGCCTTCGGCCTCTGTGGATAACACCCTCCTTGATCTGCAGAATTCTTCATATCCTATTTGGCCTCATTCAATAATTGCTAAATATATAAACAATAGTCTCCATTTGGCGCTAAAATACAGGCTAGGATATTTGTCCGCGGACATTATCTGTTCCGAGAAGCGAACAGTTTTCCGAGAGCGTAGCTCGAGGAAAACTGTGAGCTTCGAGGAACAGATAACGTCCAAGGACAAATATCCTAGCATATTTTCGCCCCAAATGGAGACTATCGTGTTTATTATCCTTCAAACCTTTTATGCAACGCGCGCAGTTTTGAAAATTGGGGTATACTCTCGGATATCCCCCAGTTTTAGCTGGGGGATATTCGGTCACGTGATGCGTTTAGACCAATCGCGCGAGAGCGAAAAGATTTGATGGATTATAATATGTTACATACCAACATGTATTTGATATGATCTCTAGAGAATTTTGCAATATTTTGCATTTTTGTGAATTTCAAGGGATTTTGCAGATTTACATGTACTTGAAATTAGTGGTTCGGCAACCATGCAAAACATCAGAAGCCCTAACCCCTGTTGATCTCAGTGTCCATACATGTATCTCTCTTAGCAAGAAAAGATTGCCAAACCCAAGTTCAATATCCTTGTATGAATTATATGTATAACTACACCTCAGCCATGGCAAAACATAGCATTGTGTGGTTCCAGAAAATACCTAAACCCACCACAAAGAGAGTCAATGGAAATTCCAAGGGAGAGAGCAGTCTCAAAACCACATTCTAAAAGCAAAGAAACTATAAACTAAAACCTGAAATTCAGGGGGATTGTACATGTACATGTAGGGTGGTGGGGAGGCAAACCCCCCCCAAAAAACACTCTGTGGGAGGGGGTGTGGATTTTTTCTGGAACAACACACCATCGAGACTACACTTACAGGTTTTTGGATGTTTTTCTGTAACTGTACCATTTTCTCTGCAAGTGAAGCTCTTTTCTCTGCTTCCTCTGCTTTTGCCTCGGCCTGTAAATGAAAAATAATAGTGTCAACTTCATGTGCATGTACAAGTATAATCCAGAGATGGAAGAGTAGAGGAACAGAGAACTTGATATATGGCACTGAGGGGAATGCTTCTCTTTCGGGCTACAAATCAGGGCAGTGTTCTAGAGGTACTCAGGTGCCACATACGACTACAGACTGAGTAACTTTTGCCTTTTGACAACTGGAAACATTCACTTTTTTCATATAACCTCCTAATAATTATTAAATCCTCCACTCTGCTACTATCTGGATTTGTTCTCAGTTCAACCGTGTTGTGTAAATAGCTGAATGTAAGAGTATGTAAGAGCTCATTTCTTGGTACTTTTGCCACCCAGAACATTTTGCAGGTTTTGAAAGACAATAATTATCTCCTTGAATAACCCAAGGAACTAAAACTTTCACCATGTATTAAGTAGTAAGTTTCACTGGTCCCTTAGCTGCCTGGAGTCATTCCGGGGCGGTACTCCCTTATATGAGCTATATAGGTATGTGCGGCCCCAAAGGGTATGGTTTTTCAGCTGTTTTGGTCATAAATAGGGTATCGATTTTAGCTGATTTTGGCCATTTTGGTCATAAATAGGGAATGGTTTTTGTACTCTAGCCCTGATATGGGTATGTTCTTAAACCTGGAGGCCACGTTTTTCGTCATTATCGAAAAGAAAATCAACAATAGGCCTTCACAAGTTACGTTTACGGTAATTTCACATTGGTCTGAGCTAGGGATCCAATTATGAATGCAGGTCTGAAACAGGATCTTGATGTAGGGTTTAGGTCATAGATAGGGCTTCGAATTTTTGGTCAAGTCATAAATAGGGTAGGGAATATCGCACATTTTGGTCATAAATAGGATAAGGGTTTTGGGAAGCGGGCCGCACACCCCCACCCAAGTTTTCTGGGAGTACCCCCCCTCCCCCGGAGTCATTTACATCTAACATGTTTTCTTCTGTATGTAAAGTTGCATGCAAATGAACAAAAATGCAAACAATGACATCACCATGAATCCCCCTATAGCCCACCTCATTCAATTTTTGTTTGAGATCTTCAAGCTGCTGTTCCACATTTGGGTCAATTCTGTGTGATACATGTAAGTGAGCTCGACTCTTGTCTCTGCCCATAAGAAACCTGCAGTATTCAGAAGTGTGGAAAAAGAGAAAATACAGTTTATTTGGTTGATCACATTCTGTTGAACTTGTGTCTGATTGCCACACTGGGGCAGCATTAATTGTTCATTATATAGAGAGGTGCCAAAAAGAGTAAACATGTATATGGAATGGGTCATGGTAAGGACAAAGCAATATTAATTTGCTTTATTAGCATAGCTACTTATCAGTTTCTGATAGTGTTAAAAACAAATATCAATTCAGCATATTCAAAAGGGTATGGCATAATTAAATGTCCTGAGAACTTGCAGCCCAATACTTTTAGTGTTATGCAGGTTTAATAAATTAGTCTAACTAAACGTTTTACAAGGAATGTGTGGGCTCATACATGTAAGCAAAATAAGGACCTTTGTCACCCAGAATTCTTTTAGTTCATGAAATTCAATATTGGAGGACCTCAATAATATACCCAAAGAGCTAAAATGTAAACATTTCACAAGTCACTAAGGGTGCGTTCGTTTGGGATCAATTCCAGAATAAGAATAATTGGAATAATGCGAGTAAGCGTTTGTTTGGGAGCTATTCTCATTCCGGAATACACTGATGGATTTCCATTCCGCCTATTCTGCTCCCAGGAGCAGAATAGCCGGAATATATTCCGGAATATATTCTTATTCCGGAATATCCCAATCGAACGCGCCCTAAGTTTGCCAAGCACTGCACATGTTTTTTATCCCTTACATGTAAGTGGTTATGTTAGTTTTCTTCATATCTGCAAACATGTATATATACACAAGTTTTATAAAAATAATGACACATTTAAAACAAAGTTTCAAATGTGTCATTATCTTCATAAAAATTGTTGTCAGTCTGCTTCTTTCCAGATATACACAAGTCATGTACTAAATATTAATCTTGTCTTCAATTTAAGAATATATTAGGACTTGTTGTTATCATTATGACGGACTGACTTACCCTTTATAGGAATCTCTGTTTTGAAGGGCTCACATTAGTTCAGTCAAAATTAATTTGTATTAAAATTCATTTAACTTACAAAGGGATTCAGATAAACCACTGGTTATCACTGTACAAATGTACTGTAGATGAAAACATTAGTTGCATGTGTGTACATTATATTGTTCAACCAAACACAGTTCCAGTATAGTCAGTTGAACAGAGTAGGTCACTTACCACTTATTCACAAAAACCCATTCAGTTGAACAAAAAGACAGTTCAACCTGATCATAATTCTAAGAATTTGCAGATAGGAATCACAAGCGTACTTCCACTCGTATATTTCTGTTAGAAATTTTGGACTACCTATCAAGGCGTTCCATTCTTTTCAAAAATTTCCTGGTGGGCCAAGCCAAAATTGTCTGTTACAACTTACACTCTGATTCTTAGATTCATGTTACCAATCCATTTTCATTTCTCTATTTTGTCATGTATCTTATATTTTTGCATTTTTTTTCACCCAGGCAGTACCTCGCATGGGTCTCCCGTTCGTATCGATCCTTTTGGGCTGCATTACCCAATTCTATTGTTATTTGTTTTTTTTTTGCATATTTGTAATTTTATGGTAACTAAGCCTAATAAAGTTAATAAAAAAAAAATTTCAAAATGAGGGGGGCGTAAGGGTTTGCGGTGATGCGGTTTTGCGGTAATTTTTATTTTAACTAGCGGTATTGCGGTTTCAAAACGCTAAGCGGTTTGCAGTTATTACAACCTTTAGGTCGCGGTTTTTGATGAAAAAAAATGTGTCTGCGGTTTTGACACTCTTTAGGACGGTCGGCACCTGGTAGTTTTCCAAGCGTGATCCAAGTGTTTTGTTTTACAACGCATCAGGGTTAATTATATCAGTTCAATCACAATTTAACTCTGTGGTTTGCAATCAGGACCTTTTCCAGTTTAATACTTTATGTGATTAACTGTTTTGGCCAATGATGCATCGACTTAGTGAATTTCCATGCTGGAAGTTAGCTCGTACAGCCATACAAGGTCGCAACTGAAAGCGAAGAGGACGTAGTAATTGCGTGCCAATCTTCTATGAAGAAGGAAAGGAAAGGGAGAATTTCAGAAAAAAGAACAAATTTCGTTGTTATAGCGCCTCCATGTACGTGCGGTTTCGACACTCCAGAAAAAATCTGATGCGGTTTGTGTTTTTTGGCGTATTTCTGCGCAGTTTTGCGGTTTCCGGACCTGCCTACGCCCCCCTCCAAAATGGTAAACAACCAAGGTCTATTCCACCTATATAGCAAACCGCTACATGTACATGCACTGTACATCGATAAAAAATGTTACTTAGAATGCTGTTTTCTACTGTACACGGGAAGGAATAATGATATACAAACTTGGCGTTCTCTTACCTTACTATCCCACTAGTATTCTTTAAAGTCTGTGCAGCAAATTGCTGTGTTACTCCAACAAGAGAAATTCCATCAACCTCAATGATCTGATCATTCACTTGTATTCTGGAATTAAATGATTGAGCAATTATCATTATAATTAAATATGTTACCTTCCTGCACTGTAGCTAGTTTAACAAGAAAAGTAGGCCACCCAAAAACAGGTTTTCCCTGGCTATTTTTTAACATCTTGATTGACATATAAAAAGCATTCAGCCTTTCATAACTGACTATTTGTCCTGAATTCAATTTACATGTACGTTTAGCCCTACTACCGAACATCATAACAAAGTTCCTGTACTCTGTAGCAATTGAAAATGTTTTGCATGCCAGCAAGCAGGGAAATATTTTGTCTCTTCAGCAGCCATTAATGAGACATCACAAAATGCTTCCCCAGAGAAACGTTACTCATATTCAAACCACATTCCTCTCTTGAAGTTTAATAAATCAAAAATCTTTCAGCGCTTCACACTGTCACCATAATGGACAGAGTGCTGGACTCTTATAGACTAACCTTCCATCCAATGCTGCTGCTCCACCCTCAGTGAGTGACTTGACAAAAATCCCCAGCTTCTCCACCCCTGTGTCTGTACCAACACCAAGACCTATGATACTCAACCCCAGCCCTCTCTCATCTGAAGGAAAACAAAAACATATTAAACGCTGCCTCACTTTATTATATTTTTTTAAATGCATGTACTTTATTTTTTTAAGATGCTTGTTTGCTTTTTACAAACAAAAGCCCAAATGTTTTGAGTCAATATTTAATTTCATAACAGAAGCAAGGCAGAAGAAACAATTTAGATATCCTGTTGCCCAGTGGGTCAGCATATTTGCTCCCAATAAAATATTACATGTACCTACCCAATAGGTGTGGAATGTTCATTCCTCATCAACTGACAAGACTATGGGGGCTTATTTCACTTGTCCACCAGACCACCAACTTTCCATTTTCATTTGTCCAAGAGCAAAATTTACTTGCCTGGGCAATCAGAGCTGGGTTTTTCCCTACCCTGCAGAAGTACCCTCTCAAAGGGGATCTCAAGTTAAAAGTGAATGTTTCAAATTACATGTATAATGATTTCATGACATTTAAAAGGCAAG
>JAHPZR010056078.1:5000-16521 GCA_019787425.1 Platygyra sinensis | reverse complement strand
AAAATCGTCCTTCGAGAACCTATTTCCACTTTTCAAGCCACTAAAATGGAAAAAGATGCACAACAACGAAGGAAAGAATCCTTTGGAACTTATAGAAGATCTAGATATGACGGGATACAGTGAAGGGAAGAAAAATAACATCAACGACATGCGCCAACAAATGGAAAAGATGGGCTCAAGTCAGTTGCTCCAAAACTTTTTTAGGTAACAGTTTTTCAATCATTAATCACACTAATTTATTTCAGTTTTCATAGGTTTGGGACTGACTCGTTTATGTTGTTACACATATACAGCAAACCCTCTACCGCCACACAGTCCAACTTCCTAACAGACATAAACACTGATTGTTAAATTTCCCAGTAGCGGCGTTTCTCAAAAGTTAAGACGACATGAGTTTATTTAATGAAATCTCCAACTGCTGTGGAGCGCTTTGAGCTTTCCTATGTCCCATCGAGGTGCTCCTTGTTGGTGAAATTTAATAACTACATGTCCAAGCAATCTTCTATGTCGACTCTCTCCTTGCAAAACTGTAAAAAACGAGAAATTTCTAACCTAGTTTTTGTCCACAATCTCCGAGCGAAATCTCTTCACCCTCTCAACAATTTGCTTTACCTTACCTTTAGCCTAAAAACCAGTTTTTCTTGTTCTCTTCTAGCCAAAATCGGCACGGGATGGTGATTATAGTGTATGATACCTCAGCCAATCAAATTGCAGCCTTTGCATTAGTTTACGAATAAAATTCTAATGAAATTGCATCGATTATTGTAAAGCTATGGAGAATTTATTTATACCAAACAAGAAAAACTCTGGCTTGTTGAGCCCAGTAAGCCGGCATGCAATTACAAGGAAGAGTGCAATTAACAATACAATCACAACATGACCTATCATGCTGGTAATAGTTCATAACTGAAACTATATCCAGACAAGAAAAGGAAAAATAAGTTCAGCTGCGCAATGCTTCATATTACTCAATATTGTGTAGCAGAAAGGCAATGAGAAACGGGCCATAATAAACTTCAAATGAATGCATTGTGCAACAATATGTAACATTTGCATCTAAATTTGAGCTCTGTGCTGCAAAGGTTAAACCGTTTTGTTTTGTTTTTTTAGTTTTGATTTGTTAGTGCCGTGAAGCCCAAAGGAACTTAGTGCCCTCATCCAACATCTCTTCATGCAGTTGACTAGACGTAATACGAGCTCTGCGTTAGATGACAAGCTCGTTTTTTCTCGTAAACTGGAGTCGACGTAAACAACAGATTCACCAGTAACTGCAAACGACTATTGTCTTCCTTGGACAGAGATGAGGGGGGCATGTGTCTCAAGTGTCTTAAAGACCTTCCAGGTGTCCAGTTCAGTTATGGTTCAATGCGAAAGATTTGAACTTACAAGAATGAGCCAAGAAGCTGAATTTATCAATCAGTAAGGTTAAACAAACTTTATCGCTTTTAAGATTTTATCTGATTCTAGGGCTGCAACTTGGACACGACCTTACCTAGTAGAGGGGTTTTGAAATACCACGAACTTAGTTCCAGTCTCTAGAGTAAATATATAGAATGTAAATATTGTTGTAAAGTACGAAAATGAGGTTAAGGTGGTAATTTCCGAAACTTATTATATTCATTTTCAAAAGTTTTCAGTTAAAGGGGCATACTTCATTGAACAAGCTTGAAGAAATTTTACTCTTGATAATGGGGACAGGAAATTGTTCATAACGAGCTTCAAAAGAGTGCAAGATGATACTGCAGTTTGCTCTAACGAGAGGAAAGGCCAATCCAATAATTAGGTCGACTGTTACATTACACATATGACATGGGATGTCCTGGTCCTTGTCAGAGAAACAGAAAATTGAAAACCTCTTGAACCAGGGTAGATATCGCCTTTTGTAAAGTTATGCTGCTACAGTCACTGAGTCACCCTTTTTATTATTACGTAAACGACTAGAAATGGCTGCAGACTATTTAACTGCGCTCTTCGTTATTGTGTAATATTGCTTAACTGTCGTTTTATAAGTTTAGTATTGGCATTTCTTAGGTCCTAACATTTACATAGAAATGTCCCAACTAAAAGAGGAATTAATGGGGTGCATATCTGCATCACGTTACAACTTCTCCAGTTCTCATCTGCAGTGCTAGTTACATTGTTATCTCTATTTACCCACCCCTTACCCCCTTAGACGTTCTTATGACTAAGCAAGCGCATGAAGAGACTGAACTGGTCCTTCAATTCATTTAAAAAAAACATTTATTCTTGATTTTTCTCTTATTTTGTAGTGGATTGTAATATAGTCTATATGCCAAAAGTATTAATATTTTTAACCTAATCTTCGACTGCTTGTTAAACGTATGAGTGTGTTATTAAACGGAAAGTCTTTACTGACTATCTTTGATGTGTTGAAACCTGTGTCTTAGGGGTTGCGAGTTAACATACAGTAGATTGAACTAAACATCGCTATTTGGACCAGTATCCGGTGGTTATTGCAGTTTGCTTGTTTCAATTTTTTTCACTACCTCTATGAAGTTCCCATGTTGTCGTTGTATTAAACTAGTCAAATTGTCCATTGTTCCACGGATCACAGATTAAGGAAGAGACAGAAATCCAAAAATGAACAAAATTCTATGCGAGGAGGCAAAGTCAATGAAGCTGGGTCTGATAAGTTAGGAAAGTGGGAAGAGAAAAGAAAGCATTGACCATCACATCTCCACCTCCACTTAACCAAATATTTACACTCTGCCTTCACTCAAATCCACTTTTTCCTTCTGTATCGGAAACTGTGAGCGCGAACAACCCAATGTTAAGATTTTGACGTTTTGTATTCTTTTGCATTCTAACGTTTAGGTGTGCTTATTCGTTCATTAATCGGTTACCGTTTATAGACTGATTTATAGCTTATTTATAAAGTTTAGATAGTAATCTGTGGAACAGTCTACTGAGGATGGCCCATGGACTAGGGGCGGCTTTTTGTACTCAAGTCAAAATTGGATGGGTTCGATTTCCGTCACACCGCACTCTTCTGCAGAGGCCCAAATGCTGTGTGGTGTTGATGCGGGCCCAGGATACGCTAAGGGCGACGGTGGGAGACCCGGAAGCCTCTGCTAGAAACCACGCTTAAAAATGGCTGCCAGCCGGGGAAGGCAGTTGTTTGGTTTTCAACTCACGCGAGTAGGGTGCGTTTCCCGTGTTGCTAAAATGGTCGTCCAGACTTGTGATTTTACTTGAAATCAAAGAACTGAACAGAACAAACTTAATAAATGCCTGGTCTTCGGGAACAGTTTGCCTGCATAAATCGAAGGCTGTTTAATACCGTGGAATTCCGAAAGTAACGCCCTCCCCCCACCCATCCCCCGGAAAAAAAAATGACTCCCCGAAAGCAACGTTAATTTTTTTCCCTTTCTATTGAATCCCGAAAGCAACGGTCCCTCCGAAAGAAGCGGCCTTTTAAAGAAGTCGCTAAAAGAGAAAGTCTCTGTTGTCAACCGAGGTTCATGCGAACAACCTGACTGCCGGACTGAACAATGACTTGAAGAGCTATCTGTGCTTTTTCTGTTTATTTCGAACTGAGTTTTTCTTGAAACTATGATTTAATATATAGATTTAGCTAAGCCTAAAAGAGGAGCTCCTCAGTCATTTTTTTGTTGCTAATGAGAATAATCCAACATGTACGTATGGTAAATGTAAATCAGCAGATCGAGCTGTAAGATGGTGTGATGATGAAAATAGTCCATAAATCTGTAGTATACGCATGTGAAAAGTTGAAAAGGTTTATTTTCTAGCTTGATCCTACCGTGGCTTCAAAGGGACATACACTTTTCTCTCTTTGTTTTTTTTCTTTCACTTTCGACTTAGCTGCTACTTTCTTGCGACTTAGCTGCTACTTTCTTGCGACTTAGCTGGTACTTTCTTGCGGCTTAGCTGCGACTTTCTTGCGACTTAGCTGCTACTTTCTTGCGACTTAGCTGCGACTTTCTTGCGACTTAGCTGCGACTTTCTTGCGAACTTAGCTGCTACTTTCTTGCGACTTAGCTGGTACTTTCTTGCGGCTTAGCTGCGACTTTCTTGCGACTTAGCTGCTACTTTCTTGCGACTTAGCTGCGACTTTCTTGCGACTTAGCTGCTACTTTCTTGCGACTTAGCTGGTACTTTCTTGCGACTTAGCTGGTACTTTCTTGCGGCTTAGCTGCGACTTTCATCTGCGACTTAGCTGCTACTTTCTTGCGGACTTAGCTGCGACTTTCTTGCGACTTAGCTGCGACTTTCTTGCGACTTAGCTGCTACTTTCTTGCGACTTAGCTGGTACTTTCTTGCGACTTAGCTGCGACTTTCTTGCGACTTAGCTGCTACTTTCTTGCGACTTAGCTGCGACTTTCTTGCGACTTAGCTGCGACTTTCTTGCGACTTAGCTGTGACTTTCCTGCTACTTTCTTGCGACTTAGCTGCTACTTTCTTGCGACTTAGCTGTGACTTTCCTGCTACTTTCTTGCGACTTGCTACTTTCTTGCGACTTAGCTGCGACTTTCCTGCTACTTTCTTGCGACTTAGCTGCGACTTAGCTCTACTTTCCCGCTACTTTCTTGCGACTTAGCTGCGACTTTCTTGCGACTTAGCTGTGACTTTCCTGCTACTTTCTTGCGACTTAGCTGCTACTTTCTTGCGACTTAGCTGTGACTTTCCTGCTACTTTCTTGCGACTTGCTACTTTCTTGCGACTTAGCTGCGACTTTCCTGCTACTTTCTTGCGACTTAGCTGCGACTTAGCTCTACTTTCCCGCTACTTTCTTGCGACTTAGCTGCGACTTTCTTGCGACTTAGCTGTGACTTTCCTGCTACTTTCTTGCGACTTAGCTGCTACTTTCTTGCGACTTAGCTATGACTTTCCTGCCACTTTCTTGCGACTTGCTACTTTCTTGCGACTTAGCTGCGACTTTCCTGCTACTTTCTTGCGACTTAGCTGCGACTTAGCTGCTACTTTCCCGCTACTTTCTTGCGACTTAGCTTCCTAGCTACATCGCTAGGCCGCATGCGTCGGCAGGCCAGTTTGTTATATTTGAAAAACAACGTGGACTCTTATCAATAATCGGTAGTCTGTTTTTGCCTTGGCTTTACAGTATAGCTATGAAGTTTTCGCCGCTTCCTTTTGACCTGGGAATCGAACCCACGATCTCCGGATTAGAGGTCAAAAGCATTTTTCTTTACCTCCTGTGGTTCCCTGATTCCCTTTACTAGGGCTAACGCCCAGTGGGTTTTTTCATGGGTTTCACATAGCACTTTAATTTACACTTCAGAGTTAATTCTCTGTTCCACCATTTGTGTTCATAGTGCTACGCGGCACAACATTCGAGATTAAAATAGTTCTCGATTATCTCTTCGCGCATTACTGCATTGTTCCTTATTGTTCCTTATTGAATATGGAAGCACTGCCAGCGATGTAGAGCATACCAAAGTGAATTTGAAAACGGCGAAAAACTTCATAGCTATACTGTTAAGCCAAGGCAAAACAGACTACCGATTTAGGCTTACATAGCAACTCTAATAGTCAGCAAAACACTACTTTTTAACGGTCCGATAAACAACAGGATTTCGCATGCACATGGAATAGACAACAAACTGAATGAAACAGTGCACAACTTGTCACCTTATCTGCACAAAAAATCATTAAAGCCAAACTTTCTTGCTCAAAAATAGACTCGCGCTCTACTCTTCGCAACAACTTTCTTCAACCCGCAACAAAAGTTTTTTGTTGCGCGAAGGGTTGATCACACAAGTTAAAAGAACGGGAAAAACTTGTATCTCGTATTTCGCCACATTCTATCGCGCGCGCACGAGCACAACGTCTATTATGACACACACATTTCAGTCTTCAGAACAAATTCAGGTTTTCGGTTGTAGCTGGAGTTTCGGCTCTCAACGAAGAAAATGGTTTTTGTAACTTGCTGGTTAGCGTTCATTGCTGTTAGCAATGTTATTGGATACTTTACTACGAACCGTTGCGATAAAAGGTAAGGCTAAACAACAAACGTAATACTTTTGTGATGTCGAATGAGAGAAAAAAACATTAATTTGGAATGCATGATCTGCTTTCTTCAATGGCGGCGACTTATTGTAATTTCCGTTCATTTTCGTTCTCGTTAATATGATCGCGAGAAACAGCAACTTTCAAGTTTTTTAGCGATAATTTCAAACGACGTTTTCAAAATCTACTCAGGGGCCGTTATGAGTAGAAAGAAAACTCGTTTTATCCGTTCGTCCTATCGGTGGACGGTGTCCATGGGGACAGTGTAAACAACACGGTCGCACGTAACGAGAAGGCGCGGAATGCTCGAAAGAATAAGTAAATGAAAGGTTAGTTACCAGACAAGTTAGAAAGCACGCAGCGCTGACTTCGGCACATCCTATCAAATTCTGACGCTGTTTATGGAATATTTTCGCAACGCATGAAAGCTCATAGTATTTAAGCGATTCTGTATTTTGTCACATGTGACATCCCAGAATCCCATTGGCTAAATAAGTTAGCGAGCGTCATCTTGAAGCTGTGTGTGACTGGCTGTGAGCATAAACTGGAGCAACGTAAATTATACTAGAGCAGAGATAGCTGGTAGGCCTTGCATTTGTGTTTTCCAGATAGTTAGCATGCTTTGAAACGTACGGTATCTTTTCCCGAGAAGGATTTATCTACATTTTTGGGAAAAGCCAGACGAAAAATTAAGCTGCCTTGCATGCCGACATCAAAAGACTTAGCTCAGAAAGAACACGAACACACCAGTCCTAAAGCTAGCGACTCGCGGGTTAACTAAGAGCCAGCGAAAAACGTTAAGGAATACGTTAAATTAGGAATAAGATTTTGACTCAGAAATAATTATTAGAAATCATTATTAGTAATGTGATTTCGATTGCAGCGATTTCGATTGCAGCGATTTCGATTGCAGCGATTTCGATTGCAACGATTTCGATTGCAGCGATTTCGATCGCTCGATCGGTTTGCGAGAATCAAACATGCTGGCGAAATGGCTGAGTATAGCAGCCTCCGGGTGCAGTAGCAGCTTATTTGGTGAATTATGTCAGTCTTCTTATGATGAGAAATTGTTTTTCTTTTAACCCAATCATGATATACGCTTAATAACTTTTTCTTCGGTTCTCAGTGACGCGGATACAGTAAAGGAAGAGGAGATAACAGTTAACGATCAGGTGAGAGATTGAGCAACTGCACCGAGGTTAAAGTCCTTGGAGAAGGAGCTTTCGGAAGGGTATGAAAAATTAACATTATGGACAACTATCCTTCAGGAATTGCAATCTTAAGTCCACAAAATTTAAAATTTGTTGCTTTTGCTGGTAGAGTCCTCAGAGAAGTCTCGCGTCTGACAGTTGTAATCTGATTTCTACCGAGCATTGTGTGAAAATCGGACATTTCAGGGAACTATACTATTGTATTTGTGGGATGGTGTTGTATAAAGCACCTTAAAGTTGGATCGTGGCTATACAGTAACGCGTTTATTTTACTCCTGTTATTTAGGTGAGCCTTTTTCACCAGAATGAAACAAATATGGATTATGCCGTAAAGGAAATCAAAAGTTTTGATCCAGAGAGTTTCGCGATCGAGAGTAAGATCTTGGCCCTCGGTAGTTCCACCTGGAATCTTTTCTGTCCTCACTTTGTGGAGAGTTCCTTTATAAGGTATGTTAAAATCAAATACTACTTGATCATTACCTAAAGTGTCCTAAGTTTTCCAGCGTTTCAAGACAAGAGAAAAGTAAAACGACTAAAACACAGGAAAAAAAATGGATGGTTTAAATCTTGACAAGTGCATACGAGTTATAAGAACAGACGTCAGACATTGCATGCTCTACCGCTCCCTCCCTTGCTCCTCACCACGCCGATCCCTCCCCCCCCCCCCCCTTCCCCCCTCTAGAGAAAGGTCTGAGATTTGCCACTTGTTCCCTGCTCCCGGAAAAGGGAGTAACGGGGGATTGATATTGCTTCGGGTGTAACTTATACAGTAGAAAGCACTAGGCTTTGTTTGAAGGCGCGATCATGGTCGAGAGATCTTGCAACGATCGTTTTCTCGATCTGTTGTTGTGTAGAGACCTCTTCTTATCATCCGTTGCATATTTCTTTGACGTGGGCGATTGATCTAAACACGTCACGTGATGCAACCAGAAGTGGGGAGTATCAAAGCCCCTAGCGTACTCAAGGCGACCTTCCATTATATGATACTGTCACAATAACTGGCGATATCTTATGAATGTCCCTGTAATCTATTCACATTTCAGGGCTGCCGTTATTTGGTATTGGAGTTTATGCTTGCAGGAGACCTGCAGAAGGTTTTCAAGTTGCACAAAAAACTGTTTAGTGAATTCCAAGCGAGGTAGGATGAAGTTGAAAATGGAACGAGTTTGTGTCAGTATATAATACAATATACAATATAGATATGTATAGAGATAAAAAACTATCTATCGTCACAGGTTCTAAATGTTTTCGGAGAGCTAGATTGCATTTAAACTTTTAGAATACGCGGTGAAATAACTGTATTTGATACAATCCGTTTTATGACGGGTCTTTGGTTGGTAACAGACCTTTGACGCTCGAAATTTTTAAAGTGTAACCCCAGTTTACACTAATGGCCCCTGATCTAATAACGCTAAGTAGTCTCATTATTGTAATGTTTTCATTTTGTGGTTGTAGATTCTACATCGCTGAAATTATCTGCGGCCTGGAGTTCTTGCATTTGCAAGGAGTGGTCCACAGGTAGACTCGAAGTTGGCGTGATTACTTTTAAAGTACTTTTCCTCATTAATTACCATACACATGAATACGTACAATGCTAACTACTGACTTATTAACCGACTGTGAGGTCTTTACGAGGTCTTTCACGTATTGATGCACACATTGATTTCTAGCTGAGTACAGCTACAATTGTTGTTGTCGTTGCTGTTGCTGTTGCCCTTAATCCGCGGTCCGTGCAAAAGTAGTGTCCAAAAAAATTATCAATCAGAGCGCGCGTTATATCGGCTACAAAATAAAGCCATGTAGTAGGGTTACCTACAATACTCGTTGGAGTACAGTGTGGCTACCAGAGCGGTTTTCATTTGAGTGTCGAAAAGTTATTACCTTTGCATTTATCACGCGGCGCGATTGCTTCAATATATTGCCGCCAATTTTTCATCCATTAAGAATTAAACCAAAACCAGTCGCTATTCATTCGTCGTTTTCCATCGCTTCGTGTAATTACTTCAGGTTTTGATTGGTTCACTGTATTGTCTGTGTCCTTTGTGACTGGCTAGACTGGGATTACTCTTGTTTTGATTTTAATTGAAAATCGTTCTCACATTTCCATCAAAACTAATACTACCTAATCCATACAAAGTTTGTCTACCTTTTAAAGCCTGCTATATCCAAGTTGAGGGCACTTTGTATGGATTGCGTAGTTTAGCCCACTGGTATGAGCTTTAGCGATTTTTGCAAGTCAATCATTCTGCTACTTTTCAGGAAAAATTGTCAAAGAAGATTCGGTGACTTGCTGTAGATTTAAATGACTTGCACCCAATCCTCTCATGCTTTGAGCACACACTGATCGATATTAGGGAACTAGAACTACTTTGTATGGAAGTAACTTCATAGGGATAACTGTTTCTATATTTCATGTTATTATGACAGAGACTTAAAGCTCGAGAATGTCCTAATGGATGAGGAAGGACACCTCAAAATTGCCGACTTCGGCCTGGCAACTAACAATATGTGGCTGGGAGAGAAAATCGAAGAAGATTGGGAAACCGGGACACCTTCGTATATGGCGCCCGAAGTAAGTCCAATCGCAAGCCTCACAAATAACAAATCATCGGAAATTATAGTGTCTGGCCTAGGTTACAGGATGATAGCGGAATTGTTCCTCATTCCTTTCACCGTAAAAGAGAACGCGAGCACGCGAGCACACGAACACGAAAAAACGAGCACACGAGCTCACGAGCACACGAGCACACGGGCATGCACACGAGCACGAATTCTCAGTCGAAAAATCAGACAAATCTCAGATCAAGCGAGGTGAATTTCGCGCGAGTTTGAGTGCTCCTTCCTTGAGAAAAACGAGTGACTACTTGTAGTCCAATTCTTGACGAGATGAACAAACAGCTATCTGCTGTTTGTGTTTGCTTTTTACTTTAATCTTTCTGTGTTATTATCTGAGGTCCTGCTTTAACATGTTAAGTTTTGCTTTTCCCGCTCTTTACAATTCGTTACGACACAACCGTGACGACGTCTTGATTCTCATTTATTTTATGACCTCATTATAACTCTTTTTCAGGTAATTGAACACCAGCCATATGATTCCTGTTGTGACTGGTGGTCGCTTGGAGTGATGCTTTACTATATGCTAACTTCAAAGGTTTGCTACAGAAGTTCTGAGTTTATTGTGACCTTAGTTTCAGCTGGCGATACTCTTGTAATGAATAGTTTTCAGAAATTTGATGGAAGATTTGCACTGACCACTAAATTGGTCAGATGCAAAATCAGAAACGGTAGATCGTAAAACATTTTTTCATTTGTTTGGTTTGCTTTTTTCTCCTTTTACATCATAAGCAAAATATTTAATTAGTTCACCTCGATATCCCTTAGAGTCATGAATAAACCCCACCACACACAGGGAATAGGACACTGAGGTGAAGTCAGTAACTATGAATCAAGGCTTCAACTCCTGGTTTAATATTTTATTTCTCTTTAACAGATGCCGTTTCATAAAAGACCAATTGCAGATCTCTATTTAACAATTAGACTACGAGCCCGAGTTTTCTACGAGCAGATAGTCAACGAGGCGCAGCCGAGTTGACTATCGCTCGTATAAAACGAGAGCGAGTAGTCTAATTGTTTTAGTATAAATTTACCGTAGTCTCATTGCATAAAAAGAAAAAATGTCAAGTTAGGCGTAGAAAAGAACTGTTTTATTATGTTATATCAGGTTCAAACGTGATGCGCGATGTGCACTGATGCGTAACTGTTGACTATCAGCAGATAGTCGACGGTAATATAGCCAATCAAATTCACGGATTCACAATAGACTACGGTAAATTTATACTAAAACGCAATAGTTACAGACGAGGTGAAATACAGACGTAAATTATCTCACATTGCTTGGGATTTACTAACACAGGTAAGTAGGGATATTGCAGAGGAAAATTCTATTTCTATTCCAAAACTATTACATATTTAACAATTAGACCACGAGCCCGAGTTTTCTACGAGCAGATAGTCAACGAGGCGCAGCCGAGTTGACTATCGCTCGTAGAAAACGAGGGCGAGTAGTCTAATTGTTTTTGCCCCCGCAGGGTTTTTGGCCCCAGAGGGCCAAAAACCCGAGGAGGCACCTTAGGACTCCCCGCGTAATAGAGAGAGAAGAAGAGAGAATGTAGGTATTTCCAGTATATAGCCGCAAAAAATCTCGATTTGATCGCTTGCACGCCCGCAAGGTATCGACGTTTTTCCCGCAAACGCTCATGGGAAGCCAGCAAAGGGACACGGGCGCGAGGACTTGCGGGATCGGC
>JAHPZR010056077.1:0-51370 GCA_019787425.1 Platygyra sinensis | reverse complement strand
CCGCGAACGAACGCCATCTCAACTTAAGTCAACATTTAGCGTCTCTTTTTTTCTCACTCTTGATATTAGTCATGTCACAGGAATTCAAGAAAAATCCAAGTCCAAGCCTCAATTAGAGGACTACACACTTCCATTGTCAACGAAATCTCATTCATTTACTGACGAACCCGAGATAGAGCCAATCTCCGTTCCTGATTATCCCCTGCAGTCTGCTACAAGAAGAGACCGACTGAATCGTGAGCTGGAGCTCGTCAAACAAAAGAAAAAATGTTGGCTTTGAAGGCTTGAAGTGCTTCGCATTCACCAAGCCAAGCCATCTCTCCAGACTTTGTGCTAGGTATGTCAGTCAATCCCGATTCAATTCGCTAGACTTGTCATCCTTTGTAGCGGCTTTTTTTCGCACATACGACTCAAATTTGACGGCAGGGTTAATTTACCGAACGCCGAACGCAGAACGCCGAAATTCGGTCAGCGGTATATCATGTGAAAGACGCTGTCATACGCGTTTCACGCTCGCCTCCTTAATAAGAGATACAACTCAGAAAGAATCATGTATCGTAAACTCAATAACCTTTCACAGGATTACAGACAAGAAACTGGCACTAAAGGAAGCAATTGTAACAAACAACAATATCAAACTTTGGTGTCTGTTTGTTTTATTGAAACTCGGTCGTGTCGGTTTTTCCCTGTAATAATGCACATGAAAAAATTAGTCGATTCTGATTTGCTGAGAGCAGTGCAGTTCAAGTGTAACACCAGTTCAAATTACACATCGTAATTCTGGATTATGATTTACAGAAAGACAACGAGAAATTTTGTAGACAAATGATATCATGCAAAGGAATGAAAAAAATTTTGTTCGGAAACTTTGAAAAAAATTTTTCCGAATGCGAAAAGAATGGCTTCAAGAATCGTCTACCGGCACTTTTTCCTCGCATATTTTTTCATGTTTGTATTATTAATAAGTAATCATACCGTTTTTCTCGTTCAATTTGAAGTTAATTTGCGCTTGTGAGTTTTTCAAAAACCTGAAATTGCACTCGCCGAAGTGGCTCGTGCAATTTCAGCTTTTTTGAAAAACTCACTCGTGCAAATTAATTCCAAATTGAACGAGAAAAACCGTATGATTACCTATACTAATCATACCAGTAAGAACAGACCAAAAAGCGAAAAAAATCATTTGTTAAACAAAGCAAGCAACGAAGGAGAGCTTTCAGATCTCATCAGATTTTATAGACTTTTCTGATTTTGAAACATGAAGAGTTTATCTTCGTATCCGACTGAGTGACTGAGTCATCATTTGTATACGATTCATCGCTGGAAAAAAGAAAGGAGAGAAAAAATGATAACTGTTGTTATACTCCACAAAAGACTACAGCGCAGTAAAGCGAAGCAATTGGGTAGTACAGGACTTACTTGTCCGAGATATAGATGATCTCTCTGGCCCCCATGTTTACAGCAGAGCGACCGAACCCGAAAGATATGTTTCACCGCTGACCGAAATTCGGTGTTCGGCGTTCACCGTTCGGCATTCGGCGTTCGGCGCTCGGCAAATTACCCCTGCCGCAAAATGAACGAACACATGCTCTCTTTTCTTGAAATCCTTATGGTCAAAGTTATAAGCTACTCTCGACTTCAAGTCGGAGAAACTTACCGTCGCCTTTAAGAAGTCAGTAAATACAGGTTGCGACCACTTCTCTTCAGCGACCAGTTTTTCAAAATACCGAAAGTTTCCCAGTCAAATCACTATCTTCGGAGCCCTTTCAAAGTGACCACCTCTCGTAAACAGCCACGACCACTTTTAGATCCAAAAGTTTGAAATTTTATTTGGATTGTAAACTCCCAAAAACCACTTGACAGATAAGAGAGCGGAAATTGGGTATTAATAAAGGTGTTGTAAAATATTATCGAATTCTTGGAAAGAAAAGAACCGGATTTTTTGTTGAAACTGACTTTTCACATGAATGTAATGTTCAAAACATGAGGTAAGTCTCTGCAACTACCATATCCTAATGAGGCAAAAGTGGTCTCCCGTAAGCGACCACTTGACAGATCATAGAGCGGAAATTGGATATTGGTGTGTAGCCTTCGGTAGTACAAGAGACGGAAATTTCTCATGGGGAAAAAACGGCTTTTTTCTTAAATTCACCTTTCACGTATAAAACGTTTAAAACATGGTGTAAGTCTCTGCAGTTACAATATCCCAAATAGGGGACTCAGTGTGCGAATGAAAGAGTGCTCTCCTCTTGCAATATGTGCGCATTGCTATGGTCACTTTTTAAATTTGGCACTGAAAGACACCATAACAACAGTGAAACCACTGCGAAATACTCTAGGTACAATCCAGAGGCTGTAAGATTTTCTAGAGGCTAGCTCAAAACGACATGCTTTGTTTGGAGACACTGAGACTGCAGAATATAGCTTGCTTACTACTTTGAAGTCTCTCCAAGTGTAACAAGATGGTCATGTCGGTGGGAAGCGGTGAAAGCCGTCGACCAGAAGCTCCAGCGAATAGTGAAGGACGCAAAACATGCTCGGCAAGTCGTACACTTTTGCATGGAACCTGTGATTTCCAGTTAGTCCTCGGCCTGTATATTCTAAAGATTATTTTATGAGTACTTACCTTCTGGGAAACACTGTGCATGTTATTTTAGCAAGACAGAATGCCAATTTGACCTTGTAGACCCTACGAAACTGCCGAAACGATGAGAACTTTAACTTAGTCTGGAAGCTTAGTGAAAGTATTGGTGTTTTAAAGATGAAATCTGGACAAGGTCCTGGCCGAAATTGAGAATCAGTTCAGTGGAAATGACCAAGACGTTTCTTTGTGCGTTAGGTGACGTCACTCTGAGTGATTCCCCCGCCAGTGATAGCTTTGAACTAGTTGCTGGTTACTACAATTTCGACAAGGAGCTACTTCAGGCAGACCAACGCCTGTTCAATGGCTTCAATCGATTCAAGAAAACACATGTCGAAAAATGAATAAAGACAACGGCGACATTGACATTGACGTATTGCATGAAAACAGCTTTTATGAAATTGCAACAGAGTCCTCGAAGGTGGCGTCTATTTTGGCCGTCATTCCCGCAACATCATGCTCGGGCAAGAAAGTCACCGCCCCCTAGGTCCGATGGCGCCAGTACGCGTATGCTATACTTTTATCGGATTTTAGACTATAGGAATACAAAGAGAACTATGCTGACACATCGTCAGATTATCTTTTATATCATGAGTTGATAGCGTTGAAGTAATCTGCCTAGAGCCAAACTTCAGCCTGATACAATACACAAATGTTTTCAGCATTGCATTTCTTCTTGGCTATTGTAGATTTGCCCTTTAGAGAGAGGAGGAATTTTATAGGGGTTACATAAAATCATAATTGACATAATTAGCAATTATTGAACGAAGCTGAGTAGGGTATGAAGAATTCTGCAGATCAAGGAGGGTGTTATCCACAGAGGCCGAAGGCCGGGGTGGATAACACACTCTGAGATCTGCAAAATTCTTCATATCCTACGAAAGCCGAATTCAATAATTGCTTTATTATTCATTCAAAATATTTCCCCGTTCTTAAAGAAGTTTCGCCATTTCGCTCTTTGTTTTTCCGCTCACCAAAAAATAACACAACCTCAACCCCAGGTTTTCTCGGTCAACGGTTCAACAATCTGCAGCGGGCTGCACTTTTGACCTCATTTGGACGTCATCTACGTCATCGGTTCAATAAATTTGCAGCGGGCTGCACTTTTGACGTCCTTGGTTCAATATTCAGTAAACAACAGCTGGTTATAGTGAATTATGGGTGTGGTTTTAAACCAATCAGAAACGGGGAAATACTTTGAATGAATAATTAAGAATTATTCCATGAGAGTTGTATTTCAGTTGGTAGATACTAGTAACTAACGACGCACGTAGCACCGAATTGGCTATAATCATCTCATATTCAACAAGCGCGAGTGGTATCATTGGTTTTTTTTTAAAAAAACACCCCAAAATACAGAAAACTACAATAAAACACGCTCATCATAAGAAAATTTGTAGAGCATGGCAAAATGGCACATATCCTGACCTCATGGCTAAGCCAATAAAAACTCTTGGAATCATTATCCAACGATCTAGTTTTTAAATAATTCTAGTTACAAATTTTCAACACGCATCATAATATTCTTTTAAAAAATTTGGCTTCGTATTTTTTCTACAATGTTCTTTATAATTTCAGAGACCTTATTATTTGTATCTAAACTGCTTAGATACTTTGTTCTCGCTACTACTCATTAGCGATATCTATGTTGTGTGTTACCAACGCTCATCTTCAAGCCAGGGAAAAGGTCCTGGGATCGAATTTGACAAACGCTCCCTGGCGTTATTATGTAGTCTATATTCGTCTCAATTAAATCGTTTTCTGCATCATTCGAAGTGGAGTGTTTTCTTGACATTCCCTGACGATACCGTACATAGATCGTCCATAGGTTGGGACAAAAAGAAAGACAGTAGCTCAAGGCCTCCATCGAATCGTCTTCTTTATCCTAAAATTTCGCAAAATTCAGCCCCCATATTCTTCTAAAATATATTGTTATAAAAAGAAATGAGAGTATTAACACATACCAATTGTTTTTGTAGCGTTGCGTGACAATATTTAATATTCTGTGCATAGTAACACACGCATCACTCTACAGTGAAATGTTGAAACATGGCGTCGTTGTTTGCCTCGCTCTATGATTCTCTAAGTTTTGTTAATGTTCTTCTTGTGTTGCTTTTGCTTCAACTGTTGCATTACCTGGTGGTGCTCTACGAATTCAGGAACATGCCACCGGGTCCGCGTTTGACGGCTATCCCTGTTTTAGGGAACGTATTTTTCCGTCGACTTTAAAGCGGAGAAACTTACTGACGCTTTCAGAAGGTAAGTAAATAACACGCAGGGAAAAGCACAGGTGCGAGTATTAACGATTTAGCACTACTCTAACTTGGAGTGAGGACGAAAAGTATCGTTTATTGAATTCATACTCTGCTGGTTCGAAGGCCTCTCCACTTACTACCGATAACAGGGGACAAAAAATCTATCGATGTTCATTGTTCATATTAAATGTAGATCGATCATCTTCACAATTTGAGAAGTGAGGTAAACGGATCTTGCCATTGGTACCATATAAAACACCCGGAGAAAATAAATCCATTGGATTGATGTTATAAAGCAGTCAAGAATAGACGCTGAGTTCGCAGGGTAACGCTGTTTAGCAGCAGGTCTATAATATTTAGGTATATTTTGCCATAGCGTGCATGAGCCATTTAAAAAACAGTTGCAACTGCTTTAACAATGCGAATTTTTTTTACTGTTTGGTGTTGTTTTTCTCATTTTTCGCGATACTAAGGTGACCTAAGGCCAATGACAGCCATTACATGTAGAACAGTTTTCCGCGGGGAAGCAGGGTGACGTGGAGGAGGGGTATGCAAATTCATGTATAGAGTGTGTGCAGTGTCACGCAATAAAAAATAAAATCAAAAACCGTGCATTGAATGAAGTCAAAAAATTGAGATATTGTAAACGACGAATAAAGAAGACAGTTATCCAAGTTTAAGGTGTGTGCGTTCTCCCAAAGTTGAGATATTCGTCGAAATGTGCCGCACAAAATTACAGAGCTTAGTATGGGGTCGCCATGTTGGAGGACCTACAGTAGTCCTCCAACATGGCGGCCCCATACTAAGCTCTGTAATTTTGTGCGGCACATTTCGACGAATATCTCAACTTTGGGAGAACGCACACACCTTAAACTTGGATAACTGTCTTCTTTATTCGTCGTTTACAATATCTCAATTTTTTGACTTCATTCAATGCACGTTTTTGATTTTATTTTTTTATTGCGTGACACTGCACACACTCTATACATGAATTTGCATACCCCTCCTCCACGTCACCCTGCTTCCCCGCGGAAAACTGTTCTACATGTAATGGCTGTCATTGGCCTTAGGTCACCTTAGTATCGCGAAAAATGAGAAAAACAACACCAAACAGTAAAAAAAATTCGCATTGTTAAAGCAGTTGCAACTGTTTTTTAAATGGCTCATGCACGCTATGGCAAAATATACCTAAATATTATAGACCTGCTGCTAAACAGCGTTACCCTGCGAACTCAGCGTCTATTCTTGACTGCTTTATAACATCAATCCAATGGATTTATTTTCTCCGGGTGTTTTATATGGTACCAATGGCAAGATCCGTTTACCTCACTTCTCAAATTGTGAAGATGATCGATCTACATTTAATATGAACAATGAACATCGATAGATTTTTTGTCCCCTGTTATCGGTAGTAAGTGGAGAGGCCTTCGAACCAGCAGAGTATGAATTCAATAAACGATACTTTTCGTCCTCACTCCAAGGTTAGAGTAGTGCTAAATCGTTAATACTCGCCACCTGTGCTTTTCCCTGCGTGTTATTTACTTACCTTCTGAAAGCGTCAGTAAGTTTTCTCCGCTTTAAAGTCGACGGAAAATACGTTCCCTAAAACAGGGATAGCCGTCAAACGCGGACCCGGTGGCATGTTCCTGAATTCGTAGAGCACCACCAGGTAATGCAACAGTTGAAGCAAAAGCAACACAAGAAGAACATTAACAAAACTTAGAGAATCATAGAGCGAGGCAAACAACGACGCCATGTTTCAACATTTCACTGTAGAGTGATGCGGTGTTACTATGCACAGAATATTAAATATTGTCACGCAACGCTACAAAAACAATTGGTATGTGTTAATACTCTCATTTCTTTTTATAACAATATATTTTAGAAGAATATGGGGGCTGAATTTTGCGAAATTTTAGGATAAAGAAGACGATTCGATGGAGGCCTTGAGCTACTGTCTTTCTTTTTGTCCCAACCTATGGACGATCTATGTACGGTATCGTCAGGGAATGTCAAGAAAACACTCCACTTCGAATGATGCAGAAAACGATTTAATTGAGACGAATATAGACTACATAATAACGCCAGGGAGCGTTTGTCAAATTCGATCCCAGGACCTTTTCCCTGGCTTGAAGATGAGCGTTGGTAACACACAACATAGATATCGCTAATGAGTAGTAGCGAGAACAAAGTATCTAAGCAGTTTAGATACAAATAATAAGGTCTCTGAAATTATAAAGAACATTGTAGAAAAAATACGAAGCCAAATTTTTTAAAAGAATATTATGATGCGTGTTGAAAATTTGTAACTAGAATTATTTAAAAACTAGATCGTTGGATAATGATTCCAAGAGTTTTTATTGGCTTAGCCATGAGGTCAGGATATGTGCCATTTTGCCATGCTCTACAAATTTTCTTATGATGAGCGTGTTTTATTGTAGTTTTCTGTATTTTGGGGTGTTTTTTTAAAAAAAAACCAATGATACCACTCGCGCTTGTTGAATATGAGATGATTATAGCCAATTCGGTGCTACGTGCGTCGTTAGTTACTAGTATCTACCAACTGAAATACAACTCTCATGGAATAATTCTTAATTATTCATTCAAAGTATTTCCCCGTTTCTGATTGGTTTAAAACCACACCCATAATTCACTATAACCAGCTGTTGTTTACTGAATATTGAACCAAGGACGTCAAAAGTGCAGCCCGCTGCAAATTTATTGAACCGATGACGTAGATGACGTCCAAATGAGGTCAAAAGTGCAGCCCGCTGCAGATTGTTGAACCGTTGACCGAGAAAACCTGGGGTTGAGGTTGTGTTATTTTTTGGTGAGCGGAAAAACAAAGAGCGAAATGGCGAAACTTCTTTAAGAACGGGGAAATATTTTGAATGAATAATAAAGCAATTATTGAATTCGGCTTTCGTAGGATATGAAGAATTTTGCAGATCTCAGAGTGTGTTATCCACCCCGGCCTTCGGCCTCTGTGGATAACACCCTCCTTGATCTGCAGAATTCTTCATACCCTACTCAGCTTCGTTCAATAATTGCTAATTATGTCAATTATGATTTTATGTAACCCCTATAAAATTCCTCCTCTCTCTAAAGGGCAAATCTACAATAGCCAAGAAGAAATGCAATGCTGAAAACATTTGTGTATTGTATCAGGCTGAAGTTTGGCTCTAGGCAGATTACTTCAACGCTATCAACTCATGATATAAAAGATAATCTGACGATGTGTCAGCATAGTTCTCTTTGTATTCCTATAGTCTAAAATCCGATAAAAGTATAGCATACGCGTACTGGCGCCATCGGACCTAGGGGGCGGTGACTTTCTTGCCCGAGCATGATGTTGCGGGAATGACGGCCAAAATAGACGCCACCTTCGAGGACTCTGTTGCAATTTCATAAAAGCTGTTTTCATGCAATACGTCAATGTCAATGTCGCCGTTGTCTTTATTCATTTTTCGACATGTGTTTTCTTGAATCGATTGAAGCCATTGAACAGGCGTTGGTCTGCCTGAAGTAGCTCCTTGTCGAAATTGTAGTAACCAGCAACTAGTTCAAAGCTATCACTGGCGGGGGAATCACTCAGAGTGACGTCACCTAACGCACAAAGAAACGTCTTGGTCATTTCCACTGAACTGATTCTCAATTTCGGCCAGGACCTTGTCCAGATTTCATCTTTAAAACACCAATACTTTCACTAAGCTTCCAGACTAAGTTAAAGTTCTCATCGTTTCGGCAGTTTCGTAGGGTCTACAAGGTCAAATTGGCATTCTGTCTTGCTAAAATAACATGCACAGTGTTTCCCAGAAGGTAAGTACTCATAAAATAATCTTTAGAATATACAGGCCGAGGACTAACTGGAAATCACAGGTTCCATGCAAAAGTGTACGACTTGCCGAGCATGTTTTGCGTCCTTCACTATTCGCTGGAGCTTCTGGTCGACGGCTTTCACCGCTTCCCACCGACATGACCATCTTGTTACACTTGGAGAGACTTCAAAGTAGTAAGCAAGCTATATTCTGCAGTCTCAGTGTCTCCAAACAAAGCATGTCGTTTTGAGCTAGCCTCTAGAAAATCTTACAGCCTCTGGATTGTACCTAGAGTATTTCGCAGTGGTTTCACTGTTGTTATGGTGTCTTTCAGTGCCAAATTTAAAAAGTGACCATAGCAATGCGCACATATTGCAAGAGGAGAGCACTCTTTCATTCGCACACTGAGTCCCCTATTTGGGATATTGTAACTGCAGAGACTTACACCATGTTTTAAACGTTTTATACGTGAAAGGTGAATTTAAGAAAAAAGCCGTTTTTTCCCCATGAGAAATTTCCGTCTCTTGTACTACCGAAGGCTACACACCAATATCCAATTTCCGCTCTATGATCTGTCAAGTGGTCGCTTACGGGAGACCACTTTTGCCTCATTAGGATATGGTAGTTGCAGAGACTTACCTCATGTTTTGAACATTACATTCATGTGAAAAGTCAGTTTCAACAAAAAATCCGGTTCTTTTCTTTCCAAGAATTCGATAATATTTTACAACACCTTTATTAATACCCAATTTCCGCTCTCTTATCTGTCAAGTGGTTTTTGGGAGTTTACAATCCAAATAAAATTTCAAACTTTTGGATCTAAAAGTGGTCGTGGCTGTTTACGAGAGGTGGTCACTTTGAAAGGGCTCCGAAGATAGTGATTTGACTGGGAAACTTTCGGTATTTTGAAAAACTGGTCGCTGAAGAGAAGTGGTCGCAACCTGTATTTACTGACTTCTTAAAGGCGACGGTAAGTTTCTCCGACTTGAAGTCGAGAGTAGCTTATAACTTTGACCATAAGGATTTCAAGAAAAGAGAGCATGTGTTCGTTCATTTTGCGGCAGGGGTAATTTGCCGAGCGCCGAACGCCGAATGCCGAACGGTGAACGCCGAACACCGAATTTCGGTCAGCGGTGAAACATATCTTTCGGGTTCGGTCGCTCTGCTGTAAACATGGGGGCCAGAGAGATCATCTATATCTCGGACAAGTAAGTCCTGTACTACCCAATTGCTTCGCTTTACTGCGCTGTAGTCTTTTGTGGAGTATAACAACAGTTATCATTTTTTCTCTCCTTTCTTTTTTCCAGCGATGAATCGTATACAAATGATGACTCAGTCACTCAGTCGGATACGAAGATAAACTCTTCATGTTTCAAAATCAGAAAAGTCTATAAAATCTGATGAGATCTGAAAGCTCTCCTTCGTTGCTTGCTTTGTTTAACAAATGATTTTTTTCGCTTTTTGGTCTGTTCTTACTGGTATGATTAGTATAGGTAATCATACGGTTTTTCTCGTTCAATTTGGAATTAATTTGCACGAGTGAGTTTTTCAAAAAAGCTGAAATTGCACGAGCCACTTCGGCGAGTGCAATTTCAGGTTTTTGAAAAACTCACAAGCGCAAATTAACTTCAAATTGAACGAGAAAAACGGTATGATTACTTATTAATAATACAAACATGAAAAAATATGCGAGGAAAAAGTGCCGGTAGACGATTCTTGAAGCCATTCTTTTCGCATTCGGAAAAATTTTTTTCAAAGTTTCCGAACAAAATTTTTTTCATTCCTTTGCATGATATCATTTGTCTACAAAATTTCTCGTTGTCTTTCTGTAAATCATAATCCAGAATTACGATGTGTAATTTGAACTGGTGTTACACTTGAACTGCACTGCTCTCAGCAAATCAGAATCGACTAATTTTTTCATGTGCATTATTACAGGGAAAAACCGACACGACCGAGTTTCAATAAAACAAACAGACACCAAAGTTTGATATTGTTGTTTGTTACAATTGCTTCCTTTAGTGCCAGTTTCTTGTCTGTAATCCTGTGAAAGGTTATTGAGTTTACGATACATGATTCTTTCTGAGTTGTATCTCTTATTAAGGAGGCGAGCGTGAAACGCGTATGACAGCGTCTTTCACATGATATACCGCTGACCGAATTTCGGCGTTCTGCGTTCGGCGTTCGGTAAATTAACCCTGCCGTCAAATTTGAGTCGTATGTGCGAAAAAAAGCCGCTACAAAGGATGACAAGTCTAGCGAATTGAATCGGGATTGACTGACATACCTAGCACAAAGTCTGGAGAGATGGCTTGGCTTGGTGAATGCGAAGCACTTCAAGCCTTCAAAGCCAACATTTTTTCTTTTGTTTGACGAGCTCCAGCTCACGATTCAGTCGGTCTCTTCTTGTAGCAGACTGCAGGGGATAATCAGGAACGGAGATTGGCTCTATCTCGGGTTCGTCAGTAAATGAATGAGATTTCGTTGACAATGGAAGTGTGTAGTCCTCTAATTGAGGCTTGGACTTGGATTTTTCTTGAATTCCTGTGACATGACTAATATCAAGAGTGAGAAAAAAAAGAGACGCTAAATGTTGACTTAAGTTGAGATGGCGTTCGTTCGCGGAGAGAAAACGAAGAGACCAAACGGTGACTAGCTCGAAGCTAACGTAGAGCGATTTGAAAGCCAATACACTGATTAGTTCGAATAAGGCGTGTTCTCTATAGCAATTATCAACCGTCACCCGCGATGATCTTTGTACCCCTAAGACAGGGATAGCCGTCAAACTTCCTCGGTGGCTTGTTCCTGAACTCATAGAATACCATCAGGTAATG
Source organism: Platygyra sinensis (assembly GCA_019787425.1). Classification (NCBI taxonomy): domain Eukaryota; kingdom Metazoa; phylum Cnidaria; class Anthozoa; order Scleractinia; family Merulinidae; genus Platygyra; species Platygyra sinensis. The sequence continues at coordinate 39,825 of JAHPZR010056077.1, read as the reverse complement.
CAACAATAGCAGCAGAAGTAGCGCCAGTAAAACATTTGAAAAACTGAGAGAATCATAAACCACCCTCATAAACCGTTAGCAAACGACGATGCCATGTTTGATATCACTGAAGGGTGATGAAAATTGCTATGCAACAGGACTGTCACACAACGTTGCAAAAACTCCTCCTCTCTCATAGTGCGATTGCCCATCACTTTCAGTAGGGCCGGACCTTAAGCACCGACGACGACGAGGCCAGAGGACGACTACCAGAAGTAAATTTCCCTTACCAGCTACTGCACATGCTCGACGCATCGTCCACAGGAAGATCAGGACGGCAAAACGTCAGGTTTGCCGTCCCAAGCAAACGTGAGTACGTATTTATGCAGTGTTTGAGGCAGAAAATTGATGTCAAATTATTGAAATTAAAATTTTTATTTATTTAACCTCTAAGCTTTGTACTAACTAGATTAAACGGGGAGTTTGGTTTAGAAATCGTTAGTAATAAAATTTGTGGAATTTGCTTGTCAGCGAAAGTGGAAAATTATATGAATTCAGAAATTGAAAGAGGACTCTGTATTAATTTTTTTTCTGGTTCCTATCTACATGCAGGATTTCGCTTATGTTTTCAGAATAGCATTTTATACCGTGAAAGTTGTTTAGATCATATCTGGCCGAAACTTCGGCGTCATTCAAGGGAAATCGAGAAAATCGGCGGGATTTTTCGGCATAAATCACTCATGTAGGACTGAAAATCCTTTGTCATCGATAGCACCGTCCCCGTAGCTCAAGATAAATACTCGGGTCTTGGAGCTCGTGAAAGAATTGTTCGATAGTTTTAGGTCAATGTTTGCAACGACTCGGGTCTGTTTACATGCACTCGCACTTCGTTTTCACGCCGTAAACGACGTCCTTGACCCAGTCATACAGCAGTTTAGATGTCGTCGTCGTCCCATTCGTTGTCGGCGCTCCCTAGTGACGTAGGTCTCCAACGAAGAGTTGTTTACGAGGCAAGCTTATGTCGAGCCTTAATTTTTTCCCAGGGTATAAAAATATTTACGAGCACAGCCTTATGAAATGGAAGACTATCATTCAAGGTGATGTTCCTCTGGAGAGTTTACGGGTGAAGAAGCTACGTTACGCCAGTTTGCGCATCTTTTTTGTATTTTAATCTTTATTGGTTTCCTGCACTACTTACATCAACTATCACGTCACATATATCGCTTAACCTACTTTACATTGGTTTCCATAGTTACTGACATTAACATTTCTCACTTGTGTGTACTTTCATGTAAGGCATTCCGCTTTTGCGAGGAGCATTACAATCGTAGCTAACAATCAAAATTCTCTATTCCGTACTTAAATAAAACTCTATTAACAAAGACAGGGTGGGAAATAGCTTAGTTATGCATATTACTAGTGTATATGTACTACTTCGTAAATAGGATCGTGTAATTAAAGGGGCATTGTCACGCTATTTGGCAACTTTATAAAAAGCTAGAAGGTGCCTTCACATCAATTGAATTCCAAAACTAATGATCTAGCTTTGTTATTTAAGACTATTTGAAGGTACTGAAACTGTTTCCTGTCGCCTGTCGCTACGGATGGCACGGATGGAAATGGATTGAAATTTGAAAAAAATTGGCCAATTCAGTTTTCAAGTTTTGATGCCACGAGTTCGAAAAATCCTCAAGAAATTTGTTATGGTTAGCCCTCTCTGATAAAATTTATTTGATATCTTTACCGTAGCTTTACAGAAGCTTTTTGTTTATGATTAAAGCCTTAAGTAACGATTTTAGCACAGAATTGACCTAAAACAGCAAAATCCTCGTGACAATGCCCCTTTAAATTTTTTAATATTTCTTTTTCGTAGGGCTAAATATGATACCAAATAGTTTCTCTTCAATTGTGGGTGCCAATTTTGAGTTCTTGGCAGCGTTAACCAGTCAATGACGTTGTTTACAAAAATCTCTTCAAACTGACAGTTAAGAAAACAATAATCAATTGAATCTTTCTCACCGCAGTAGAGACATCCATTGTCCGGTATAATGCCACATCTTTTTCGAATCATTAATACAAGAGCTATATTAATTGTCAGTATCTTTTTGATACTGATTGACCAGGGAAGTTCACTTTGGCCGTTTGACTGCACGTATCTTCTAAGGAGCAGGAAACTGGACAGTAGCAGACATTCCCTTCAAACCGGGTGGATGCAGGGACCGCGCAGCATTTTTGCGATTGGGGGGCTAAATGCCGAAGGCATTTTTAGCGCGCGCCGCAGGCGCAAGCGTCCTAGGGGGGTCCGGGGGCATGCTTCCCCGAAAAATTTTTAAAATAAAAGCTTCTAGAATGGCTAAAAATACTTCCCAATATAGCAGATAGAGTGAATTATTTTATTATTTATCAGGCTAATAAACACCGAATTTGAACCAAAATAACAAAACATCCAACACAAGGAAAATCCCAATAGTTACTTTTTAGCACGTTGACAAATCTAAATCAGTGAATTTACCAAAGTTGCGAAAACGGTTATCATTTTTCTTGACAAATTCATTCGCTACATCTAGAAGCCGAATTTTATCTGTTCTTGCCTTGTGGGTATGCAATAAAGCTACATTATTGAAACGTTGCTGTTTCATGTTAGCAAGCAACCACGTTTTCACTCTTCTTGCCATGGAAAACGACCGCTCACCTGTAGCACTTGTGGCAGGACTTACCAACAGGAGTTTACAAATAACAATAACCTCAGTTATCATGTGTCTCTCATGATCAGTAAGACTCTTAACCGCTTTCAAAACATCGGCAAAGCAATTAATCTGCGCATCCTTGATCAATACTTTCAAAATTTCGAGTTGGGAAAAAAGATATCCAGTTCTTACATCGTCAGCATAATTTTCTTTCATGTAGTCCACTTGTGAGGATACGTCTTGCGAGCTCAAAACGCCTATCAGAAGAGACTCCATATTGGAACATGCTTTGAAACTAGGCTGATCAAAGCGTTCTTCAATGGACGACGCTATTAAATCTAGAGCTTCAAAGTAGATTCTTCGATATACTTGCTCAGGAGTTACAGGAAACAAATGCGTTCCAGTTCCAACCTCAAATCTTGCAGGAGCTCTTTTGTTTCTTGGTACCTCAGGCTCCGTAATAGAAACATGAAGCTGTTTTTTGCGAAGTACTGTTTGATAAAAAGTTGCAAAACAGCCGTCATTTCTGATCTTCTTGAGTACATCCTTCGTCAGGTTGGCATTGTGTTGTTCACTGGTGGCTGACATGCCGGCTTTCTGTAAGGTCTCCGATAGATTAATAGTATGGGAGAAAATCCTCTGACTCAAGTTTAATCCAAAGAAAAAGTCAAACTTTTTCATCTGTGCCTGGCATCCAATTATTCTACCACATCTATGAAAGCAGTAACACAGTAATTTTTCAATTGAAAAAATTTTTTTGCAAAATTATTGGGGGGGGGGGGGTGCTGAAGCCCCCCCCCCCAGCTGGGATGGCCTTCTTTTTCAGCCATGAAAGTGAACTTCTGAAGCATCCAGGAGAGAAACAAAAACAGCTTAACTTTGCCCAGGGGCTCACCTGCGCAGAAGCAGCGTCCAGCTCCGAAAGAGTAGAAATTCCCCTGGTTGGTAATCAGATTGCTATTTTCATCACTATGACGGTATGGGTTGAACACCGTTGGGTTCTCCCAGCATTTAGGATCCAGATGAACAGATTCCGTGTCAGCAAAAACGATAGTATCTTTGGGAACGCGGTAGCCGCAGAGTGTCGTATCCTTGAGGGTTAGGTGAGGCAATGCAAGAGGTGCTACGTTTCCAACTCGTAACGTTTCTATAATGGTCGCATGAACGAGGGGTAGATTAGGGCGGTCGTCCAAAGAGGGATTACGTCCACCAAGTACTTAGTCTAACTGTTGCTGAATGTCCTCTTGGTACTTGGGATATATGATTGACCAAAAAGGCAATCGCCCATTTCACCGCGGTACTTGTCGTTTCATAGCCAGCAGCAAACATATCCTCGATGTTATTTACGAAGTAGTCATCAGAAAAAAGAGCGTTTCTCTCTACATCATTATCACATTCGGCTTCGAACCTTACTTGAAGGAGACCCGAGATAAAATCTTGTACAGGTTTCTCTGGGTCAAAATGCTCAGGTGGTTCCAAACCAAAAGCGCTGCTTTTCTGGTAAAAATGTATGTTTATGTGAAAAGGATTTCACTCCCAGACTTGAAAATCTGTTTGTTTTCCGAAGTGAGCAAGATATGTTCTGTTGTTCTTGTTATTTTCTTTTAAAAATTGAGTAAATTATAGGAAGATACGTGATGTCTTTTTCATATAGTGGTTATCTATTGTTTATTTAAAAAAATAAACAATAGAAAAAAATACACCACGTACCTACCAAATTATACCTACATCAGGGCACAGTCTGACAAACCTTCGTTAAAATGTTCAAGAAAGCTATCCTGCTAGGAATATTATGCATCAGTCATTCCAGCAGTACAATAGATAACCCTAATACCAAATCTAAACCTACTACTGCCGCAGAACATTTCCTGTCCTCTCCTAACCACACTGCTAACGACATGCAATTAATACCCATCGAAAAAATCTTCTCTAACCGAGACTCTATTCGCAAGGCCAGGGAGGCTTTTTTAATTCAAAAAGGCAGAACACTAGATCCTGACGGTCTTAACATCCGTGAAGAAACATTTTAACTGTTTTCTTTTATTATGTAAATTTATTATTTTATTTCACCATATGTTTATCTTTAATTCACACTGTCAACCATTTTTACGTATTTCCGGTAATATGCTACATAAAAACACGTGCCAATGTAAAACTCCCATTGTACCTGAAGAAGGCTGGTTTGGCCAGCCGAAATATAGTACACCTTCAAAAATCATTCTACGTTGTGTCGGTTTCTGCCTTCATATTCTTCATTCCAGCAGTGCCCATCCCCCCCCCCCGGGCTAACCCCCGGGCATTAGCATTTTTTTAAAAAAAGTTGGGCAAATTCCCCGGGGTGGGGACACATAAGCTGTCTAAATGCCCCGGAGTGGGGACGAAAAAAGAGGGCAAGTGCCCCGCCCACGGGATCGTCGCCTTTCAAGACTTCCAACACTTCTGCAGTTTTTTATTAACCAGTGAATAAAACGGTCAACTGCTCAGTATTTTAACGCAATGGTATTAAAGACTTCAAGGACAACAGTACGTGCTATTTTATTCTGATTATATTTATTTCTTTATATTTTGTTTTTAACAAAATTTTTATAACTTTTTTTATATTTTTGTTTTTCACCTTGTCGCTGTAAAGAATCAAGACATTTTAAATTATGATGCATCGCATTTTAAGCTCGCAAGATCTGTGTTGAAGATCGCATCATTTAAATTTGCAAACCTTCAGTATTTTAATTCCACTTTCATGAATTTAAAAATTGTTAGGCTAGTTTTGAATGCGAAATGCGAAATAGTCGTTCACGCAGTGTTCACGTCAGTGATTGTTTTGTGATAAACAAAATAGAGTTCACCTTGTCGCTTATATTTATATGCTTACAAGAAATGAAGAAATATCCAAAATTGAGAAAACATACCTTTAAAAACATCGACAGGTTTTTCTAGACCATGTCAGACAAGCCAGTCTTTGACAAAGGCCTCGTCCTTCTTGATAAACTCATCCATCTTTCGAAAACACGTGTGTCAAATGCCCGGGGGTCGCCCCAGGGTACGCTAATGCTCAGTCCCCGGCCGCGATAAAATTTGCTAATGCCCCACCCCCGGGACTGACAACGTGAGCAAATGCCCCACGGTTGCCCGGGGGGATGGGCACCGCTGGAACATTTCTCGGAACGACGCTCTAAAACCTAAACCTAAACAACAGACAGATACTGTTCCGTTCGTCATTACCTATAATCCCGCTTTACCTAACACATCCCGTATAATTCACAAACACTCTAATGTGCTTTATTCATCTGGTCGCTGTAAAAATGTTTTTACTAATCTCCCTTTAGTAGCCTACCGGAGTTGCAAAAACATTAGTGACATTCTAGTTAGAGCTAAATTGCCGGAACTACTAACACCGACCAATGTAGGTCTCCATCCGGCTCGTTTCGGTGCAATAAAACTAGTTGCACCGTCTGTCCTTTTATTGAGGATGGCCGTAATCAATATACTTTTTATAGTACTGGACAAACGTTTAAAATCAAATCACATATTACTTCTGAAACCGCTAATGTTATTTACATGATTCAGTGCACTAAATTAGTAATGGGCTCCTGACTAAATGTAATCTTGAGTACATCGGAGAGACCAAACGTCGTCTTAAAGACCGTTTTAATGAACATAGGCGACCAATTATAAACCCCTTTTGTAGTTATACCCCACTGTGGTTTCACGACACTTCCTGACTAGTGGTCACGCGGAGGATCACATGATCTTTATACCGCTCGAACAACTGCACACTAGTCGTGACTCCATCAGAAAGGCTCGTGAGGCATTCCTCTTGAAATTTTTTCTTGTAAAAAAAAAAATTACATGAGGCATTCCTCATACACAGAGGAAAAACACTGGAGCCTGCAGGCCTTAACAGAAGAGATGAAATGTAATTTAATTTAGCTACCTTTTAATTTTCTTTTGTTTATTTTACCTTGTTATCATGTATTAGCGGAGCTCCGGCGGCGGTGGAGTCGCGCAACATGGCGGCCATACTCCAAATAATAGGTTAACAGAGACATGCAACCTTGGTTTACCGTGTACTTTTTTGATACATGACATCATGTTATGATCAATTGACACCTGTCAAATTAAGTTATCCGCTGACTAGTATCACGTGACCATATCGCGGGCTCAAGTTTATAGCTCATCGAGGTCACTTGTTTTATTGAAGTTGACCGCTGACCAAGTGTTGGTTTTTCGATTGGATCGCGGGCTCATGTCAGGTTAACTTGTTGAAAACAGAGCCGGGTTGTTCGGAGGCCTGTTAACTCTAGTAATCCAGGTTTAAAAGTAAACCTCATTATAATTGTTTCTTCTCTGCAAATGTTTTTTGTTTACAACTTTTGTTTTGTGTATCGGTTTTGTGATTATTAAACGCAAAATAGAAGGCCAAACATTATACAGAAACCCTACCGCAAAGTTACAAAACTCAAATCAAAATTCAACCTTATCCTGGGTTAGCCTAATCGGGCTACAGGAGCTCCGCTTTTAGGGTGACCTAAATCTATATATTATTATCTTTTATGCATTTCCTTTTTTGTTAATGTTACACATCACGTACCCTTTTATGTCATTTCCGGTGAATATAAAGATCTTGTAACAAGCATTTATCCATTCAATAAACCTGAAGAAGGCTGGTGTTGGCCAGCCGAAATATTGTAACAACGCCTATGTTCACGTTGTCTTGACCAACCTTTGCAGTATATTTTCTGTTCCTAAGACGCCCACAAGAGAGAGAGAGGGGGAAAGGAGGGTAGAGAGAGAAGAAGAGGGATAAAGAGAAAGCGGTCACGATTATTCTCATTACACTGCCCTAGGAGCGTGACGACGGGGAGCGTTGCGTGACCTCGACCAAAAAAGCTGCAAAGGAGACCACTGTACTCGCATCCTCGTCCCCAGAGCCTACGATCCTTCTGGCCTGTGGTTGGGATCGAGAGCTGTGGTCGCACCCGATTTTTTGAGCATGCGCAGAGTATTCGTTTCGCACTCTCAACCAATCAGATTTGCTAGATTTAACGGGAAGTCCGTGAATCGCGGACTTCCGGTTTTGGACCAAACCAGAGCTCTCGATCCCAACCACAGACCAGAAGGATCGTAGGCTCTGGGGAAGAGAATGCTGTACTCGTAGCCAGACCCCAGGACATGTATATTTGTGTCGTCACGAACTCTTACTAGCAGAACTAGAAATATTTAATTAGCAGGCTTTCCAAACTAACCGATGAACTAAATCAAAACATTATAGTGTTAGCTTAAAAATTGTAAGACGAAAGGATGCTATTTCTTTTCTAATAGTTGTTGTCCATAATACCATGCGATCAATTTAACTGACTCGCTAACTTGCTCTTGATTGCTGAGGTAATCAATCAATCGACTTCAAAAGAAATGCCGGTACCTTTTTAGCGGCATTTATTACTTACAGGGTAAAGGGCTACAGAATGAAAGCTTACCGATTGCGACTGCTGATAATGACTGCTACAGTGATGCGCTTAATCGTGTTCTCTTTAACCTTAAGCACCGACGACGACGAGCCCAGAGGACGACGACCGGAAGTAAAATTCCCTTATTGCGCTACTGCGCACGCGTGACTCGTCGTCCACATGAACATTCTCTCGTAAGGTGTCTTTCGTAAGGTATCTGACATAGACCGACACCCTCTAAGGGGACTATTACCCAAGAAGAAAGTATCAACCTACAATTTAAGGAATCGAACAAGTCAGTATCCGAAAGTTAATACAGATAGATTCAAGAACTCTTACATTAATCGTCTAATTTTTAAATACAATTTAGCTATGTGACTGTATTTTTTAATTGCAAACAACTTAGATATATATACTTTTTTTTATTACTCAAATATTGTAACATGAGATATGTACTTTTTATCTTGTGAAGAAATAAAGACCATCATCATCAAGACCATCATCATTCTCGTCCCCAGAGCCCACGATCCTTCTGGCCTGTGGTTGGGGTCGAGAGCTGTGGTCGCACCCGATTTTTTGAGCATGTGCAGAGTATTCGTTTCGCACTCTCAACCAATCAGATTTGCTAGATTTAACGGGAAGTCCGTGAATCGCGGACTTCCGGTTTTGGACCAAACCATAGCTCTCGATCCCAACCACAGGCCAGAAGGATCGTGGGCTCTGGGGACGAGAATGCCACATGAAGTTCAGGACGTCAAAACGCCAAGTTTGCCGTCCTGAGCGAACGTAAGTATGTATTTATGTATTTATGGAGTGTTTGAGGTAGGAAATTTATTTCAAACTATTTAAATGAAACTTGCTTATTTATTTAACCACTAAGCTTTGCATTAACTAGATTTTACGGCGAGTTTGGTGTAGAAATCGTTTGTAATAACATTTGGGTTTGTCGACTTGTCCCTATGGAAATTGCTTGTCAGCGAAAGTAGAAAATTAAATTAATTCATAAATATTCTTGTTTTTTCGGCCATTTCAACTTCAACAAAAAGAGAAAACAAACAGCGGTTACAAACATAACAGTAAGGTTTCGCATGGTATATTTAACTTAACGTTTCGTATGCTACAACATACATCTTCAGAAGTGACGGTTACAAAATATGACGAGATTTAAAAAGACAAAAAACTAAAGCGAGGTATTGGTAACTAGCTAGAAAACAATGGAAAAAAGAAACTACATCCGGTGTGAATTAATAAAGAAGGAGATTTTCACTACCGACGTTTTCATTTAGGGCGGGCTTCAAGTCCCGTATTAACAATGTTTCCTTGATTTTACACTGTAAATCACATTGACCACTTGCTAAGATCTCAAAATGGTCCCATTTGAAGTTGTGACCAATGGAAGTCGAATGCTCAGCAACAGCGGAGGCGTGACCAATTTGAATGAGAGCTTTGAAGTTCTCAGTCTTTCTGTCATGTAATCTTCTTTTAGTTTTGCCTATGTAAAAAGCATCACAATCCCAGCAACTGGCTTTGTAGACAATCTTCGATTTCTGGGAACATCAAATGGGACCATTTTGAGATCTTAGCAAGTGGTCAATGTGATTTACAGTGTAAAATCAAGGAAACATTGTTAATACGGGACTTGAAACCCGCCCTAAATGAAAACGTCGGTAGTGAAAATCTCCTTCTTTATTAATTCACACCGGATGTAGTTTCTTTTTTCCATTGTTGTCTAGTTAGTTACCAATACCTCGCTTTAGTTTTTTGTCTTTTTAAATCTCGTCATATTTTGTAACCGTCACTTCTGAAGATGTATGTTGTAGCATACGAAACGTCAAGTTAAATATACCATGCGAAACCTTACTGTTATGTTTGTAACCGCCGTTAGTTTTCTCTTTTTGTTAAATGAATTCAGTAATTGAAAAATGACTCTGTATTTCATTTTCTTCTGGTTGCTATCAACACGCAGGCTTTTGCTTGTGTTTTTAGGACAGAATTTTATACCTTGAAGGTTCTTTTAGATTATATCAGGCCGAAAATTCGACATCATTCATCTCTTCGAGTGAAAACCTGTCAGTTCTTAGTGTGAAAAATAGGGATTTTGTGGGATAATTTCCTCATGTGGGACTGAAAATTTGTTGTTATCGATAGTAACATTCCTGTAGCTCAAAAGAAACAGGTCTTGAAGCTCCTGAAAGGAAGACATGACATAAGTTTTTGATAGTGTTAGGTTGATGTTTGCAAGGATTCTGCCCTGTTTACATACACTCGCACGCCGTGGACGACGTCCCTCGACCCAGTCCTACAGCAGTTTTACTCGTCGTCGTCGTCCCATTCGTTGTCGGTGCTTAAGGTCCCTAGTAATTAATAGCGACGAGTAGGCAAAGCGATCAGAAATCATAGTGTTTGTATCGGAATCCGATAGCAAATAACTTTTTTCAAAATTGATTTTTACTCAATTTGTAAATCAAAACGTTACAATACTAGGTAGAAGATTGTATTCACCTAGATTGAAGGATGTAGGTTGGCTAGAAGACGCTCGGTTGATTTTTCTAATTTTCCATACATTTGTCTGCAATGTTATCCCGCGAACCGCTTCTAGACGTCATCTACCTGGCCACATTTTACAGACAAATGTAAGGAAAATTAGGAAAATTAACTGAGCGTCTTCTAGCCAAGCCACATCCTCCAAAGTTGACAAATATAATCTTCTGCCTAGTATTTTAAGGTTGTGATTCACAAAATTTTGGCACAAGCTGTTTGCTTTCGGATTCCCACACAAACGCTGTAATTTCTGACCGCTTTGCTTACCCGTCAAGATGGCGTCGTGTGATATAGGTCCACTTACTTTAAAGAGCGGTTCCAAGAACCGGCCAAATATAGCCCAGTTTCTTCATCAATCACTAACCTTTGAAAAACATGAGTAAGTTTTTCCGCTTTGAAGTTTAGGGAAAATACGTTCCCTAAGACAGGGAGGGTCCTTTAATTGATTCAACGAACCGTTAGATGCATAACAATACGCTGTTTTTCATTACAAGACCCACATAGATATAGTGTGTCACGCACGCGGAGTACTGCAAGTAGATCTTGTTGCTCACCCACGCAAACCCATCGCGAAAGCTATAAATCTCTGCATCTTCGGTAAAGAAGGCCGCCGAACTTAAGGAAATGTCCTTGGGGTACTCCCAGAGAACTCAGGCAGGGCTATGTGGCCCGCTTCCCAAAACCCTTACCCAATTTAAGACCAATCAATGCAATTGTCCTTACTCTAACTACGACTTGACGAAAGACTGATACCCTGTGAAAGACCCGACCCTTTAATCAATACCCTCTTTCTGATTTGCCTTATAATTATTCGCTATCATGAAGGCAATGCTCATATGCTTTTATTATTGAGTAGGATAGCTTCTTCTAAAAACCTACCCAATTCAAGACAAGTGCAAAAACCATACCCGATTGGCAAAACCATACCCTATGTGACCAAACGGCTAAAATCACACCCTTTGGGAGGTAAGGATCGCCATTTACCACCTCATAATGAAAGGAGAATTTCAATATGGCGAGCAAGTACACGTCCTAAGAAGAAGTAACGAGTCTGTTGTCCTAATTATCTAGTTTTTGGGATTAGATTCGCGCTCAAAAATACCTAATGCTCGCCCAGCGTCTGCACTACGGGGTCCCCGTTTACTCTTTTGTTAATATGATACCTCCTTTCATAGTGCCTATGAAATGAAAAATAATTGCTTCTTACTTGAGAAGTTTTTTTAAAAGACAAAAAAAAGAAAATGGCGTTTTCGTTTTGTTTGGAATATTTTTTTTTCTGTTTTAGAGATATTGACGTTTTTGTGTTATGCAAGTTAGTAGTGATGACGTCATGAGGTTACAACTAAAATGGTCAAGAACTAAATAAAGAATATCTCTGAAATTATTGAAGCAGTGTTCTTCAAACTTGGCTCCAGAAATGCTCACCACAAAAGAAACAAAATAACACTTGTTGTGCTGTTGCCATGAGAACACTTTAACCGCTGGTCCTGTCTGAAATTCCAAGTTATTGCCTTGGTCAAAGACTGCCAATCAAGTGATGAGAGTTAAGACAATATAGGAACCATATCTGTTGCAAGTGCGACCCACAATCCCAGGAGATTCGAGAACACTAAATCACAGCGAAAAAAATCACTCATATGAAAGGTACGTGAAAGAACTATAAGTAATACAGAAAACAAACAGTTCTATTGAGTCCTTTATTGTGAAAACAACAGATTGAAAACACATGACTGAGACGCAGTCAGTTACGATGGTCGTTCTACGGAATAGATTGAAGTATTCTGAAATTTTGAATAATAAACCAAAAACGTGCTTTTTTTTAAAGAGCTTATAGCATTTCATCGTGTTATATTATCATCATCATCATCATCATCATTTTATTTCTTACTAAAAATCTACATTTTACAGTTGGACTGGCCCGCGGATAGCTGTGCTAGTCTAGGCGGGCCAGTCTATCAATAGTATACTATTTCTAGGTATACCTATTACTAGGTATGCCTATCGATAGAGTGCCAACTAGCAAATAATTTGTGGTGTAATAAGGGTTTATTAATGCAGCATGACGGGTATTTGGTTCTCTTCTGATACAAACATTACCGAGAGAAATAACGCTTTTACCTGCCGGTAACATGACACCCCTTGGGGGTAAGGCTGCTTGCGTTCGTCACGCAATCCAGTAGGATATTCGAGGAGCATTGTCAGTCAGTTTGACAGGGTCCATCCAAAAATTTGAAATAGAGGGCCGGAGAAAAACTTGAGTAGGCGGCGGACAATGCTTATAAAAATACGTGCAGTGGTTTTATCGGGGCCACATGGAGGAGAGGGCCCACCTTTAATTGGAGGTTCCTGGGGCCTCTCCGAGAAAATTTTGAAGGTGCATTTCAGTGTAATTTGTGCTGTAATACTTTGAGCGTGCGGACCATCATCGACATTTGGAACCTTTGTGATAGTTTCGGTTTTTCGTTCATGATTTCGAAAGTGATAGAATTAATACATTCTCTTAAACTTGGCGTATTTTGAAATTGTTTCGCTTTATAATAAAGCGTTGAAAAAGTGCATGTATTTATTCGTACTGCTTCGACAAGCTCTCCAATTTTTTCTCACTTTCAAATTTTACTCATCGATATCTTACGGCTGCCAAGTTAGAAGATCCTGCAAAGTTTGTTTCTTTTGCTGAAATCTTCTTTTATTATTTTTTTTTTTCAAATACATTGCAGTTATTTGCGCTCGAAAATAATGTGCAAACCCAGCGCTGGGTTGCAAGTCGTGTTTAAAGAACTAATTAAATTACGCGTACATTCACTGGAGATTTATGAACTAATTTCAGTTATATTTTCGAAAGAAAACAACTTAACTTCATTTGTGTTATCTCTGTTTCTGTTAAATTTGTCCCAGGCACTAAGCAGCGATTGCTGGGGTTTTCGCTTCATTTTCAGAGGAAAAAGTGACCTCTAACCCCGGTTTTCAGAAGTCATTAGTGCAGAGTGCACTATTGGGATGGTTTGGGGGTTGACGCCGCTAACGCACTATGGTCATAAGGTCTAAGGCAATAAGGTGTAAACTTTAATGTTTGTTTAATTAATTAATTTTAATTAATTAATTAGCCTTGTTTTGAGCGGGTGGGGTAGGTACCTTTGATTGCTACGTAAAACGTACCATACTTACATAAGTTTTTTCGTAACATCAGAAAACTATATATGGTTCCAATATTCTCTTGTTATCCTTGTGGTACTATTCTCTTAAGAACAAAAGCGATTTACACGAAGCGCATGCGCAGATGCGCAGATTGATTAGCGTTATGTTAACTATATGTTGGGTCGATGCATTTCATACACAATTATACACAAACGTTTAGTGCTTTTCCTTGCGGTTGAACACAGTATGTAAGACGCATGCGCTCCAGCATTGTCAGCATGATACAATCCGTTTTCGAGATCAGATTCATGCGTGCGATACCACACTCTCGTCTTAACGGCCAATAGCAGTCATATTTCGGGTAATATCAGTTCCCCCTTTTAGTGCAAAGAACGCTTATGTGACAGCGTATCTTTTGGAATCATTCCTTGCTCGGTTCAAAAATGCCGTGTGCTGTTTTCAAACTACTTCGTGTTTGCTAAGCTTTAAACAGGGAAACGAATGGATCTTCTCAGTCACTTGTTTATTTTCTCTCCTATGAAAGAGAACAAGAAGTTCACAAATGTATTTACCCGAAACACTTCCAAGTTAACGGCATCAAATATTACTGTAGACACTGTGGCACTCATGCACGGAAACCGCAAATAAATTTAGTCAGTCTTTGAGGGGGCGCATTCACCTATGTAGGACATAATATCGGTCAAGTTGAAACGCTTCTCGGTTGTATTAATCGATATCGTTGTGTATTTTGAACTGGTTTACTGTTAACACCATCGGCCGCAACCTAATAAGATCGTGCTATTCCGAGACACGACGTGACTATTTGATAATTAAATTAGTAATTGTTTATCGTATATTAAAGACTTATGCGCTCGTGGGTTCAAATCCCATCTGGGACTCGGATTTTTTCCGAGCTTTCCATAAATTCAATAATTGTTTATCAATGATATGAAAATTTGCCTCTTGATTGAAACAAATATTCCTCTTCCAATTTTTTCATAAGTAAATAACATTATTTCATTTTTCTCAGGAAAAAAGCGAGCATATCTTCTTTGTATGTTTAAGGGTATCATGTTACAAACTTTGCGAGAAAAACAAAAGTATCAAGTTACAAACGTTGGCGTTGAAAAACTAAAAGTATCACGTTTGCTAGTTCAACGTATTAATGAATTTAGAATGAGCGAAATTCCACGTAAAACACCACAGTAAAATTTAAAACCGTCTTGACAAACAGTAATTGTAAGTTATTTTTGGGCCTTAAACTAACAAGTTACATACAGGCAGCTGATGACTCAAAACGTACTGACAGTCCTGCATAACACTCTGCACTATCTGAGATTATCTCACCAGTTTTTTAGTAGCCGGCGAGCCTAAGACGACTAGACGGCGACTCGCCGGAGCTTCCGCGAAACCGTTTCCCTGAATAATTGTTAAAGATCAAAGATTTTGCAGTCTATCTCCGCTCAGTCGAACTTTCAAATAATAAACCGTTGGCCCCGTCTCCTGCATCTTAGATGTTATGGTTAGCAGGGTAAGTAAAAGAACCCACGCGCTTATCGTAAAGAGTAGGGCATGAAGTTCCTGGTGTTGTGGTCTGGCCTTTTTTACTGTGAGATGCTCGGAGATATTAGCTGGGATAAAGCTACTCTACAATCCGAGGGTAAATAAAGTATTCACTTCACTTCACTTCAGTTCAATACGATGGGCAAAGTCAAAGAGAAAGTGAAACACGCTAGTTTGATGAACACGCTTGTTTAATTTTGTGGCAAACAGGTTCGATTTGTGTTTTGATTTGAACACTGGATTTGCTCCAGTGGTTCGAATGATAAACACTCAGTTCTGTTCGGAAATGCTGCCCGACTGAACCTTCAGTTCGATATGCTAGATTTGAACACCGGAATTGCTCTAGTGGTTAAAACGCTGCCCGAGAGAACTTTCAGTTCGATATGGATAAACAGAGAAGTGGGTGTTACTAAACAGAGTAACGAAGTAACGAGTAACGAGTAACGAGTAACGAGTAACGAGTAACGAGTAACGAGTAACGAGTAACGAGTAACGAGTAACGAGTAACGAGTAACGAGTAACGAGTAACGAGTAACGAGTAACGAGTAACGAGTAACGAGTAACGAGTAACGAAGTAACGAGAAACCGAGTAACGAGTAAAAAATTGAAAGGGTCAAAAATTTCAAAATCGTTTTAAAATGCGTAAAATGGTTTGAAAGAGTAAAAATTAAATTAAAAGCCTCAGAAGCATGTTTGCCAAGGCACGGAAAGGCGTTTCATTTTGTTTTTGATTCATGCAACGTCCACCTATATCTTTCCATGTTAACCTGATTCCACGCCGAAGAAAGGACCCGATATAGTATAAATTTTGTCTTTCGTTCGCCAGAGTTTTCAAAATTATACGCAAAGCTAAGGGGCCCAAGTTTAAAACTATAAGATTAAGGTCAATGCTCAAGATTACAGTGGCTCGAATTTTCGCCGATTAATCCTGAAATTAATATTATGTTCGTCAGGTCAGGTCGTGGAGGTAATAATAATAATAATTAATAATAAACTAATATTTTACGAGGAGGCCTCCAATCACCTAGTGGTGGTTTTCAGGAGGGTCCTCTAGAAAATTAAAGTCTAAAACATACATTAAAAGTCTAAAAATATACAAGAGATAGAACTTAAAAACGTAAGGCTACAAGTAAGGTTTAAAACTAGAACTAGTGCTAAAAGTCTATTGTAAACTAAGGTTAGAAATGATCAAGTAAAAACTGCTTCAGTTTGTATTAATCTATCACCTGACGGTCGCTGAGCTCGAATAACTGAGTTCCGTCTTCAGAGCAGACATCAACTTACGATAATCACGAGTAGAAAGCTGTTTTCGGCTGTTTTCAAGGTTATGATGATTATGGGAATTTATTTCACATTTCAGGACGGGAGGTCATCATCATGCACTGCTGTTCTGAGACTACTGCAACTAAGTGTTTTCATTTTACATTGTGTCTGGATACCTGGCAGCCGGGAAGTGCTTTTAATACTACTTACTCGGCAGTCTGGAATTGTTCTAGAATTTCCACGGAAAAACTCACCCAATCGTTCATAAAACTGTAGATCTTGTTTAGAAATGTCAAGTGATTTCAATTGTAATTTTGGCTTTGTTGTGGAGGAAATTGTCGTGCCTGGCATACTAGAAAATCTCTAAGTTTCGTCACTGACTCAGCGTGTCGATCAACTCTCATACACTAATTTCTACAAACTGATAAAAGTTGGAACACTGTGAGAGTATTCCATATTTGTTCAGAAAGGCGAAGCGATTATAAATAAGGTTTAGCTCACAGTAGAACTTCAATCGTCGCTTTCAACGCTTACTTCCTTTTGGCGCGAAAACCCTTTGTCACGCAACTGAAGTGTTACACCGGACTTTCGTCACCGAAAGCTGAAGCGTTTTATTATAGCCATTAGTACAATTGTACTAGTTTGCTGAGGCAATTATTGAGGCCAGAAAACTTCTACACCGACATCTCAACAGGTTCAAGGGGCAATTTTGGTGGAAAGCGGGAAGAACTTCTGACTGCAGAGTGACACGAGGTTCGTACAATTTGTGCAAAACCAAACATAATAGACCTTTTCGCGGTAAAATCCGCCATTTTGAAAATGGGGCAAACAGCGCGCATAATGAAGTGTTTGTATGGGGATTGCGATGTGAAATAACTTTATAATATTGAGTATCTGTAGAAACTTTGAATGATGAAGGCAATTTAGAGGGCTAAACATTACTCCTTATAAAGCTGAGGGGTACAGCTGAGCTAGAAAGCGAAGAAACGGGTTTTTAATTTTCCATACATTTGCCTGTAAAATTCTTCCGCCTGTCTTCGCGGAGATTACAGGCAAATGTATGGAAAATTAAAAACCCGTTTCTTCGCCTTCTAGCTCAGCTGTACCCCTCAGCTTTATAAGGAGTAATGTTTAGCCCTCTAAATTGCCTTCAGCATTCAAAGTTTCTACAGATACTCAATATTACAAAGTTATTTCATATCGCAATCCCCATACAAACACTTCATTATGTGCGCTGTTTGCCCCATTTTCAAAATGGCGGATTTTACCGCGAAAAGGTCTATTTAGAATCGATTCGCATTTCTGAACAAATATCGAATACTCACCAACTTCAATTCAGGGTTCCAATTTCAATTTTTGTACAAATTATTCTATAAGTATCAAGCTCGAAAATTTAATCAACCACAAAGCCAAAATTATAGTTGAAATCGCTTGACATTTCTAAGCAAAGATCTACAGAGGCTTTCCGTGGAAATTCTAGAATAATTTGAGACTACCGGTCATATTATAGTAAATAACACTTCCCGGCTGTCGGGTATCTAGACACAATGTTTTGAGCTTATAGGTCGTCAAGCTTGCTTTGTGAATTGGTTTTGTAGTTCCTATTTATATATCAGTACTAAACAAGAATTTTTAAAAAAATTAAAACCGCGCTTTTTTAACTCTTGCGCTCACAAAAACATTACGTAATATTTAGCAACAACGTTTTGCGAGAAAACATTACCCTGAAACAATTTAAAAGATGGTTAGGACTTGTTGCCATATCTCAAACCGCCCTTGGATACCTTGTGATGCGTACACAAGGTAAATACTGATTATAGAGATTAAACTGCAAGGCTGATACTACGTGAAAAACGTTTCGAGACACCAACATGACCAGAACCGATAAAGCAGGATCGCAACTGTGGACAGCTGTTTCGCTCTTGTTGGAGCTCGTCAGCACAGTGTAGCGAAGATATGTAACGCCAGCCAAGAGCCAACGCACATAAATTGCACAATGACCTGTTCACTATATCAAGTTCCGTACTTTGAACTCACTTGCGCTCCGAGACTCGCGTTGCCACATCACGTGCCCCGGAGCGCAAGAAGACCAAAGTGTCACTATTGGTGTCTCGAAAAGCAAAAAATAAATGCCTCACCTTCGACAAGCTCAGTCCCGAGCAGCGAAAGCGAAACATTAGTCGCAATCTCTGAACGAAACTCCTTCTCTTTCGCAGAAATATAGCGAGAATCAGTACTAGTGAACTCATTGAAAGCCCTTCTTCTCCCGCCATTTTTGAAAGTTTCGTAGAGTTGTAATTTGAATCTTCCGAGTTATTAGTGGCTTAAAATTTCCCAGTAAAAACAGATGTCATGTTTAACTAGCTAATGTCGATCTGTAAACAAACACCTAGGAAGAATGTTCAGCTAGTTAATCTACCTAGTGAAAACACAGCCTATATGTTAAAAGGGTTTAGGCTGAGTTTTAACTTTTTTTCCCCAGAAAATTCCATCATTGCTTCTGGCGAAGTAAATACGATCTTACATTTATCTCCGTCAGTGTGTTCCTTGGCAAGACGTAATACCTTTATAGCGCATTGAATATTCCCTTCGAAAGTCAACAGAAACAAAAATTCCAGATTACAAAATCTTCTGTTTCGCACGCAAAACGAAAATACAGCTTAACTATGGATAATTTCAGCCTTAGTAGCCAGCAACTGGTCCTAAGTTACATTCTTTATCCTTGCAAATGTCCTGATGTGCATCTCCAACGGAGTTTGGCCCAATTTTGACCAAATAAACATTTCTCACAGACGGCCATGTTCTGTCTCAATAGTTAATTTGCTAACTTGACAAAATGCTTCTGAGGGGGGATATGACGAAAAGAGCTGAGAAATGGCCTGTAATTGGCTGATGATGACATCATCCGGTGAAAACAATTGGCCGAATGTGAGTTTGGGTCTGCTAACCGACAAAACTAAAAACCGAAGGCAGAGCAAGAAACCGCCCAGCCTCCGGCTGCGCGGTTTAAAAACGATTCTAATCGATTCTACATATTTTTAAAAAGATTTGAGAATTTTTGACCGTTCGAAATTTTTTCTCGTTCCTCGGTTTTCCGTTACTTCGTTACTCGTTCCTTCGTTACTCTGTTTAGTAACACCTCAGAGAAGGCATACATACACTGTTTCGATTCATGAACACGCTTGTTCAATTCTGTGGTGAACACGCGGTTTCGTGTCGATTTTGTATCTTCCACACTGGATTTGCTCTTGTCTAACATACAGTTTTCCTCAATATTCGATTCGCTGGTTCGGTATGTTCTGAGACTACGAAATTGTTCACAGTTGAATAAAGACAACAGCAAAGAAAACACTCGCGCTTCACAATGACCCTTCCACATCAAAAACAAATCAAACACAAACTACCCAAACAAGTCTAGATGTAACGCACCTGCTGATTGGCTAAAACTACAATGGCTCGAATAGTTCCGTCCTTGCAATTGGCTAAAACCGGGGGTCTTACACCTTACACTTACACTTACGCTTACACTTTCGGTCGCCGATCGAGATTTTTTTTGCATACAGCATTCTTCGCGCGGCACTATTCTCTGCCGCCTCGCCAGCCGAGCGTCTTCGCTCGGCTGGCTCGTTGGCAATTACATTTATTTTTATAAATATAACTATGGTAAGCAGAGAAAAATAAAAAGTTGGGGAAAAAGTGAGTAAAATAAAAAGAAAAAGTGGGAAAAGAATGTTATTTAATAGATAATTTTTTTTACACTTACAAAACTACCGAAGCTATGTTCTGATATTGTTAGTGTCTGACTATTTCCTCCACAATTAGCCGCAGTTAGCAGTTGCAGTTACCAGAGACGATTAAACTATTGCTATGGTTTCCTGCATACTAAGTAAATCACCAAATCATATTCACCATGAATTTAATAGGCTTTTGTTTAATATCGTGATTGTAGGATAACTGAAATAAAGAGTAATAACCCAAAGTAACAACCCATCAAAGTATATCTACTAGAAAACGAGGAAACTAAGTCAAAAGACATCGTCGGCTAATTAAAGTGGCTCTTCTACAACTGCTTTAAACGCTTCTTCTAAAACCACCGTCCGAGAAACAATCACAGTTCACTTCCGCTTGATTGCACGTATCTTGTAAGGAGCAGGAAACTGGGTGCCACTGAACATTCCCTTCAAACTTGGCGGACGACCATTTTCTTCAGCGATGAAAGTGAACTTCTGAAGCATCAGCGAGAGAAACAAAAACAGCTCAACTTTGGCCAGGGGCTCACCAGCACAGACACGGCGTCCCGCTCCAAAAGGGTAGAAGTTACCTTGGTTGGTGATTAGCTTACCATTCTCGTCGATATGACGGTAAGGGTTGAACACTGTTGGATTTTCCCAGCATTTGGGATCTAGGTGAACCGATTCTGTGTCAACAAACACGATGGTATCTTTGGGAACGCGGTAACCACAAAGTGTAGTATCTTTCAGGGTGAAATGAGGCAGTGCCAGAGGTACCACGTTTCCAACTCGTAGCGTTTCCATGATGGTCGCTTGAATGAGGGGCAGACTCGCTCGGTCTTCTAAACTGGAATTCCTTCCACCAAGTACCTCATCTAACTCGAGCTGAATATCCTCTTGGTACTTTGGATAGTTGAACAAGAAGGCTATTGCCCATTTCAATGTTGTGCTAGTGGTTTCGAAGCCGGCAATAAACATGTCTTCGATGGTGTTCAACAAGTAGTCATCCGAGAGAAAAGCTGCTCGCACTTCACCATTCTCAGAATCTTGATGTCTAGCTTGGAGGAGACCTGAGATTAAATCTTTTACAGGTTCCTGTGGATCGAAATTTTCTTTTCGTCCTCTTAACAGTTTGCGAATAATATCAAATATTCTTAACACCATCTGGAAGAGGCGATCATAAGCCTTAACAGGCAGGTACTTTGCGAAAGGGAAGAAATCTAGAACGCCTACTAGCTGGGAATCATCGGTATTTGCAACAAGTTCTACGTTGAGTCCCAAAAGCTTATTAACATCTGGATTCGTTGTATCGTAGCCTTCTCCAAACGTGACTCCACAAATAACATCAGCAACGACACGCTGCAAGCAAGCTGCGGGATCAAAAGGCTTGCCATCTTGTTCTTCCATGAAATGCACCAGTTTCTCGGCTTGTATCGAAACTCTCGTTTCCACCAGACCAACATCAGAGAGATATTGGCGCAAAGCTGTTGTAAAGAGTTTGCGATGGTACTTCCAGGCAGGCCCATAGTTACCTAACACCAAGCCTTTGCCTCCTGTAATTTGAAAAAGAGAGACGAATTGATACTGAAACTTGAGGTCAGTTTTGACATCTTTTCGTTTTACTAACTGATCAATGTTTATGCACAAAGACGACTGAGCCTAAAAATACCAGTCATTAGGATAAAGGCTAAACTGCAAGCCAAAACTTCAAATTCCTACAGAAGAAATCAAATCAATCTGTAGATGAAGTCTGCATACGAGCCAAGTGGCTCATCGAGCCGGAACGTTTCCCGATTTCAGTAGCATCAAGCGACTAGGAGTTCTTCTAATCCCCCTGGATGGGATGCTTGTCACTCATAGTGTTGCCGACCAGCATTAAATTTGCCCAAGAACACAACACCTTGTCCCCGGCCAGAGCTCAAACCCGGACCGTTCGCTCCGGAGTCGAGCACACTAATCAAGAGGACACTACGCCTCCCATCAATCTGTAGGGAAGAATAAATATTATGTTCTTATTGACTATGCGGGAGGGTTGGGAGGGGAAATATTTGGCTCGAGGTCTGTACATAAGGACGGAGGACAGTGAGGTCCGTGCGCCCTCAAAACGAGCCAAATACTTTCTCGTCCGGTCCAACGTGACTCAGGTTGATGAGCAATGAGTCAATTTCTGAATGAGTTCTTCTAACTCCTTGGTGTTCCGTGGGTAAACAAATTTCATTACATATTTAATAATCCTAATTTAACAATACTTTTTAAAACTTATATGGCGCATTTTCCATAAAATATGATCAAATGCCCTTTACATATGATAAAATTTAAAAGGATTTATAATTCACAATATAAAATTAAATATTTTATGCGTGATTAAGAAGTAAAGTAAATAAACTTAAACTTGTTACATTACTCTGACAATTTCGTTTGTATCTTTTTAATATTATTTTTTAGTTATTTTTTTTAACGACGTGTTGGGGAAGAGGGCGAGGACGCGCACATGGCATTTCTAGTAGGGTCGTACGTTTTTCTAGTAGGCTGTATGTGTTTCTCCGGCGGTATCAAATCCAAGCAAACAGTCCGCGGGACCGCAAGGGTCGTATTTTTATCTGTTATATTTTCTGATTGACACTTTTATTATTTTGTATAACAAGATGTCAATTGAATTGTAGCTCCAAAGTTGTAAATTCTCAGAGTAGAAATTATGGGAAGGTGTTAAGAGTGATCAAAGTCCAAACTCATGGAACCTTCAAAAACATCCTTCCACGTAAAATGTACATTGTATCTTAGTCTGGACTCAGGAGAAGAATGAAATATCAACACATTAAGGAAAGGGAAGACAGCGTCTATTTATCCCCTCAAAACATATCAGCGTGAGCTATGGCTTTGTTACTGTAGTCTCATTTTAAAATAATTCACCAATAACCTACCAAGTGTTGCCTGTTCGAAGAAGTATGTCTGCTGTCGTCCAGCATAATCAGCAGATCTCTGTACGAGCATTTCCTTAACGGCCTCAGGAGTTGAAGCCATCACGAACTTGTAGCTTCCAAGTTTCAGGGAGAAAACACGACCATAGTTTTCTCTGAGGCTGTAAAGAACACAAAATTTTATTATTTGGTGTGGTTTGCAATTTATGTCGTCGTTTCAGACCATGTGATGTTGACCTTGCAGAATAACCATTGTTTCCCTCAAACCCACATTTATATGATAGTAAAGAGACAAATCTCTATTGAATATCACATGACGCAAAAAATCGACCACACTTTTACACGCTGTATAACTCTTATAGTTAAGGTTACTATGCACCTTCAGATCGATAATCTTCAAATCTGGATTTTCGAGTCAAAATATTGGTCGAAGTGTGATCTTTAATTTTTTAAAAAAATATATGAAAAAGACTAAATTTTGGCGGAGAAATCGCAGTTTCACGTTTACGCCGGAAGTAAAAGTTTACCCCTTGATTGACATCCCTATGATGTTATGCGATCAACCGAGACGACTTTCGCGAGATTAGAACTGGCTACTCAGTTGATCAGCCGCCACGCAAGGATCTTCCTTGGTGTAATTATTTTAGGTATGAATAAACCTAGACCATGGAAATGTCTGTGGACCAGTTCGAAGAAGCGAAAGAAGCGAACCAAAAATGAAAATACAGCAATGAACGAACAAGCGAAAGTTGGCGGAAAGTTGAAGATACGGCTATCTGGGATCAAGCCTGCAAGAGATCGAGTCAAGAGTTTTAATTGACAAAGGCGCTTTAATGATAGTACATGTTCTTTCTGGCTGGGTTGCCTCTTCTTATCCAATCCGACGTGCTTTTCTGCAACATATCAGCTGCAGAGTTTCCGTCGAATCTGCCATAAATAAACGAAAAAGTTCTTGCCATTTCACATGAAGGAATGGCTCGATTGCTGTATGGATGTTTGTTCATCCTACCGAATACGGCAGTGATATTGTATTGAAAGGCTTTCTTATCAATCAAAAATTATTTCTATCAGCATCAGAATATCACCATTATTATCAAGGGAGAAAGTGAAACATGCCCGAATTACTGAAATCGCCATAATAATTCTCTCTCTAAAGTTTATCGGTTCAAAAGAAGCTGCCGCGTTGTCTTTTACTACTGAACTTGATTTTTTCGCCTAGTCGCTTTAGTTTGCTTTCTAGCGGTCGTTCCCTTTGTTATCTTCCGCATTTTCCTCCAACAACTTCAAGAAAAAAACAAGCAGCCAAAAATATTCTCTTCGCTTAGAGCGCAATGCGAAACACTAAGGGCTGATTGAAGATTTCACCAGGAAGCCAACGGAAGTAAACTTTCCAAGCGCTGATTGGCTCAGTTATCTGAGAACCCAGTTGACTGTGTTTGTGGGCGGAGTTTGTTTGCGAAGCAGGAAAATTTTTTCAGCGCTGTTTTCTCGAAACAAACTTTTCACCAGAAGGGGACACTTAAAAGAGCTACAAGTCAAAGGGAATTTGTTCGATTGCTCTCAAATTTTGACAGTAGCTAGTTTTACATATAAACAACAAAACTGTGTCTCCGAATTTTTTAATTTCAAAATACTTTTCTTTCAAGAGCGATTTAACTTTTCACTGAAATTGAATATGGCAAATCGCAGACACGTTTTTTTAGCGCTTTGGCCCCGGAAACGGAGGAACACATTAAATAAGCGAAAAACAAAATTCGCTTTGACAGATAACGCTCAAAATTCTTGGTATAGTCTGATAGCCAGTCCTATAAGCTTTACAGTCTTTCCCGTAAAACCGTGAACACCAGAGAAAATTTCTGGAATGTTTATTGTTTCGCGACCAATCAGAAGCGACATGAAACCGCAGAAGATAACCGCCAAACCGCAGCATGGATTAGTCACGACTTGATTCGAATCAACGAGCAGGCTTTTTCTTCCACGACAAATCTTCAATTTTACCGTTTTCAAATACTGAAATTGTTCTTTTTGTATTTCAGCTTATTTATGTGCAAATAATAGATATGAATGATATGTTTAGTGACATATTACGGGAAAGCGATGTTGAATCTGTACGGGTACGCAATATCCAGACCGCAAGCCAGACCGCAAATGATCCAATGACGCAATGATCCCGGACCGGAAATGATCGCCATATTGGACCGCAAATGATCCGATCAAAAAATAAGGAATGGCATGGATTTATGTCCGAGGAAGGTGATAACAAATAAAAACTAAAAAAAACATGTTATAACATTTAAAAAAAGTATTCCATAGTTGCTACTTTGTTCTTCGAAGGGTATAGATCGTTTTCACTGTCACGCAATAAAAAAAATAAAAAAATCGAAAACCAGCCAATGCAAAAAGCTAAGAAAATGTGATGTATGTTATAGAAGATAAACTATTAATATAAGACACTTCTCCAAGTTTTGGGCCTGTGCGTGTCCCTAAACTTCAGATATCGTCGTAAATGTTTCCCAGAAATTTACAGGGCCCAGTATGAAAACGCCATGTTCGTGGACAACCGTGTACAGCAACATAACGGCCGGAATATAGCGTAAACATCTGGACCTTACTTTGGCTATTTGGGCGTCTGGTTGTCAGTACTAAACAAACAAGCATTTACATAAGCACTTTTCCTAATGCTCTAACTTTTAAAAAGGCTCAAAATCAGAAGATAAGGATATCTTTTTTAACAAAATCGATCGTAGCCTTGTGTTACGCAACACCCAAATGCTCCAGTTTCCAAACGAAGGACGCTAATTGTAAACGGGTATAGATATACCGCCTCATATGCTGATGAGGATAAAAAGACGTCATGTGAAAACGATCTATTGACTTGGAAGTCTAAGAAATACACATACTCGTAAACATTCTCGAAACCCCGGTAGCAATAGTAGTCAAGCACCTAACAAACAGCTAATTGTCAAAACGAAGCGCAAGCCTTGGCCTTCTTTGGTCATGAAGCTGAACTTCATAACTAAAGCTTGGAATTTTGGCTTCTTAGAATACTCAAGTAGTCATTCCGGAGAATTAAAGCAAAAATACTACCAAGAAAAAATTACAAAATAAATTTGTTCAAATTTCAGAGCTACACACTAGGTGTTTTACTGAGAGTGATGAAGTGTTGTAGCTCAGTTTGCATGGAAGTCTACTCAGGTGACAGCGTCAACTGTCACAGTTCTTCATGGTTAGATTTTAGTTTAAAACTTAAGACGAGTGGCCTTAAAGGGCCCTAGTCAGCCTCCGCCATTTTCGATGCCATCGAAATTATTGATATAGCATGGTGACGCGAATCCTATTGTTTTACTGTAGGCTGTGTTCCTGAAGGTATGTTTAATTATCTTGAGTAGTATTACAGTGATTTTTCTTCGTTTCGACAGGCTTCGAATAAAATATAATAGCCAAATTCTAGTATGTAAACAAAAACAAAGGTGTGGCTGACTAGGGCCCTTTAAATAAAAATATCGGTATTCACGTACGCCAATTCCCTATCCACCCTATTCCACAATCCATGCCATTCTTATTTTTTGATCGGGATCATTTGCGGTCCAATATGGCGATCATGTTCCGGTCCGGGATCATTTGCGGACCCGTGCAAATCGAGTAGATAGGATCAAACAAGGCTAGACAGCGCGTCTGAGAGAAAAAAAACCAACCAATCAGAAGCGGGGCTGACCGGTGTACTTCACGCGCAGTTCAAAGGATCATGCTAGTTGGCTGTGATTGGTGATTTTCGATCCGTATGTTTTTGTAGCTGAGAAGCCTTCATCCGAAAACTTGTACCGTTGTAAATTTTGACAATTTTCACTCGCTTCTAGGTCTATTCCGAATTCGGTACTTTGGTTTTTGAAGGTTAGTCATGGAAGAAAAGCCAGTTCGTTGGAAGAAAAAGCCAGCTCGTTGTTTCGAATCAAGTCGTGACTAATCCATGCTGCGGTTTGTCGGTTATCTTTTGCGGTTTCATCTCGCTTCTGATTGGTCGCGAAACAATAAACGTTAATCCAGTGAGAGCGCATGATCTAATGATACTTTATTTTAAAGCCAGTTAAAACCGGCAGGTATGTTTGCTGGTTGCAGGTTGAAAGTTGAAATTTAATTATAACTGGAAAACCACTGGCACTTAAAAGAAACGTACAAGCAGTAGACTTCCCGTGACCGTTACATAACGCTTATTATGATCCACCTAAATGCCAAACCGGTCGAAGCAATGGGAGGAGAGTAATATTCCTATGATTAGAAGCCGGCAATGAATTATTGGTTTTGAAAAAAAGAAACATCTGAAATGTCATCTGAAATAGCTGCTGAGCCCGGGGGGGGAGGGTACTCCCATATATGGGCTACATAGGTACTTGCCGCGGAATAGGGTATGGTTTTTGAGGTTCTCGGTCCTTAAATAGGGTATCTTTTTTACCCTTTTGTAACTGTGTTCCTGGAGATGTCCTTAGATAGGGTAACTAAATTGTATTATCTAATACTGGAGTGTGAAAACGCCCGCCTATACGAATGTTTTTATTTAAACTTGATGTATCCTTTTAAGTATTAACAAAATGATTTTGCAACAGAGGTTTAATAGCCTTGAATAGGGTGTCAATTTTTGTGTCTGGGCCTTAAAAAGGGTATCAATTTCGCTTCTTAGTCCTTAAATAGGGTTAGGGTTAAAGAACCTTCGCGGCACACCCCATCCAAAATTCGCGGGAGTACCCCCCCCCCGGGCTGCTGAGTTTGTTTTCTTCCCTGTGAGTACCAAAATGAAAGCACAGTGAGCTTGTGCTAAATATATTCAGTCGGTTTAAAATCTTATATTATTTCATTTCTTCATTTATTTGCTTCATTTGTGATGGCAATCTTCCGTTGTTGAGGGAAGACCCGAGCCAGATCTGGAATTGATGGAAACATCTGTGGATGGAGCGGGAATCCAGATGGCTTTGAAGAGACTTCACTGGTCTCATCGTGCCGATCGATAACTACTTATAGCGGATCGAATCAATAACCTAACATTTAAAGAGGGTGACACCTATTACTATGGAAGCAAGGAATGTTCAAGTTAAGCTTACTTCCAAAAGTAAAGAAAATACTCCTATATCTGCTTCAAGCAAATGATGAAATTCGTTGGCATTAATCTCGTATTTGACCTTAACATATGAAACCCTGTGAAAGACACCCACTATCTTATGTAAGTACCCCTGACAAGTATATGGGTTATTAATTATTTTTAGTGTCTGCGGTTTTCCAGATTTAATTAATTTCAACCTGCAAAAGATACCTGCCGAGTTAAAACGACTTCTTCAAATCGTAGCTCCTCTTTTAAATGTAATGCTCTCATTTCTATGGTATTTAAGGTTACTATGCACCTTCAGGGGTGTCTCGCGTGCAAGCGATGTAGCGCGTCCGGTTAAACTGTAGATATCTAAACCCCTATATCAAATTACAGTCTTTCCCGTAAAACCGTGAACACAAGAGAAAATTTCTGGAATGTTTATTGTTTCGCGACCAATCAGAAGCGAGATGAAACCGCAAAAGATAACCGACAAACCGCAGCATGGATTAGTCACGACTTGATTCGAAACAACGAGCTGGCTTTTTCTTCCAACGAACTGGCTTTTCTTCCATGACTAACCTTCAAAAACCAAAGTACCGAATTCGGAATAGACCTAGAAGCGAGTGAAAATTGTCAAAATTTACAACGGTACAAGTTTTCGGATGAAGGCTTCTCAGCTACAAAAACATACGGATCGAAAATCACCAATCACAGCCAACTAGCATGATCCTTTGAACTGCGCGTGAAGTACACCGGTCAGCCCCGCTTCTGATTGGTTGGTTTTTTTTCTCTCAGACGCGCTGTCTAGCCTTGTTTGATCCTATCTACTCGATTTGCACGGGTCCGCAAATGATCCCAGGACCGCAAATGATCCCGACCGGAAATGATCGCCATATTGGACCGCAAAATGATCTCGATCAAAAAATAAGAATGGCATGGATTGAGGAATAGGGTGGATAGGGAATTGGCGTACGTGAATACCGATATTTTTATTTAAAGGGCCCTAGTCAGCCACACCTTTGTTTTTGTTTACATACTAGAATTTGGCTATTATATTTTATTCGAAGCCTGTCGAAACGAAGAAAAATCACTGTAATACTACTCAAGATAATTAAACATACCTTCAGGAACACAGCCTACAGTAAAACAATAAGGATTCGCGTCACCATGCTATATCAATAATTTCGATGGCATCGAAAATGGCGGAGGCTGACTAGGGCCCTTTAAGGCTACTCGTCTTAAGTTTTAAACTAAAATCTAACCATGAAGAACTGTGACAGTTGACGCTGTCACCTGAGTAGACTTCCATGCAAACTGAGCTACAACACTTCATCACTCTCAGTAAAACACCTAGTGTGTAGCTCTGGAAATTTGAACAAATTTATTTTGTAATTTTTTCTTGGTAGTATTTTTGCTTTAATTCTCCGGAATGACTACTTGAGTATTCTAAGAAGCCAAAATTCCAAGCTTTAGTTATGAAGTTCAGCTTCATGACCAAAGAAGGCCAAGGCTTGCGCTTCGTTTTGACAATTAGCTGTTTGTTAGGTGCTTGACTACTATTGCTACGGGGTTTCGAGAATGTTTACGAGTATGTGTATTTCTTAGACTTCCAAGTCAATAGATCGTTTTCACATGACGTGTTTTTATCCTCATCATGCATAAGAGGCGGTATATCTATACCCGTTTACAATTAGCGTGCTTCGTTTGGAAACTGGAGCATTTTGGGTGTTGCGTAACACAAGGCTACGATCGATTTTGTTAAAAAGATATCCTTATCTTCTGATTTTGAGCCTTTTTAAAAGTTAGAGCATTAGGAAAAGTGCTTATGTAAATGCTTGTTTGTTTAGTACTGACAACCAGACGCCCAAATAGCCAAAGTAAGGTCCAGATGTTTACGCTATATTCCGGCCGTTATGTTGCTGTACACGGTTGTCCACGAACATGGCGTTTTCATACTGGGCCCTGTAAATTTCTGGGAAACATTTACGACGATATCTGAAGTTTAGGGACACGCACAGGCCCAAAACTTGGAGAAGTGTCTTAATTAATAGTTATCTTCTATAACATACATCACATTTTCTTAGCTTTTTGCATTGGCTGGTTTTCGATTTTTTTATTTTTTTTATTGCGTGACAGTGAAAACGATCTATACCCTTCGAAGAACAAAGTAGCAACTATGGAATACTTTTTTTAAATGTTATAACATGTTTTTTTTAGTTTTTATTTGTTATCACCTTCCTCGGACATAAATCCATGCCATTCCTTATTTTTTGATCGGGATCATTTGCGGTCCAATATGGCGATCATTTCCGGTCCGGGATCATTTGCGGTCCTGGGATCATTTGCGTACCCGTACAGATTCAACATTGCTTTCCCGTAATATGTCACTAAACATATCATTCATATCTATTATTTGCACATAAATAAGCTGAAATACAAAAAGAACAATTTCAGTATTTGAAAACGGTAAAATTGAAGATTTGTCGTGGAAGAAAAAGCCTGCTCGTTGATTCGAATCAAGTCGTGACTAATCCATGCTGCGGTTTGGCGGTTATCTTCTGCGGTTTCATCTCGCTTCTGATTGGTCGCGAAACAATAAACATTCCAGAAATTTTCTCTGGTGTTCACGGTTTTACGGGAAAGACTGTAAAGCTTATAGGACTGGCTATCAGACTATACCAAGAATTTTGAGCGTTATCTGTCAAAGCGAATTTTGTTTTTCGCTTATTTAATGTGTTCCTCCGTTTCCGGGGCCAAAGCGCTAAAAAAACGTGTCTGCGATTTGCCATATTCAATTTCAGTGAAAAGTTAAATCGCTCTTGAAAGAAAAGTATTTTGAAATTAAAAAATTCGGAGACACAGTTTTGTTGTTTATATGTAAAACTAGCTACTGTCAAAATTTGAGAGCAATCGAACAAATTCCCTTTGACTTGTAGCTCTTTTAAGTGTCCCCTTCTGGTGAAAAGTTTGTTTCGAGAAAACAGCGCTGAAAAAATTTTCCTGCTTCGCAAACAAACTCCGCCCACAAACACAGTCAACTGGGTTCTCAGATAACTGAGCCAATCAGCGCTTGGAAAGTTTACTTCCGTTGGCTTCCTGGTGAAATCTTCAATCAGCCCTTAGTGTTTCGCATTGCGCTCTAAGCGAAGAGAATATTTTTGGCTGCTTGTTTTTTTCTTGAAGTTGTTGGAGGAAAATGCGGAAGATAACAAAGGGAACGACCGCTAGAAAGCAAACTAAAGCGACTAGGCGAAAAAATCAAGTTCAGTAGTAAAAGACAACGCGGCAGCTTCTTTTGAACCGATAAACTTTAGAGAGAGAATTATTATGGCGATTTCAGTAATTCGGGCATGTTTCACTTTCTCCCTTGATAATAATGGTGATATTCTGATGCTGATAGAAATAATTTTTGATTGATAAGAAAGCCTTTCAATACAATATCACTGCCGTATTCGGTAGGATGAACAAACATCCATACAGCAATCGAGCCATTCCTTCATGTGAAATGGCAAGAACTTTTTCGTTTATTTATGGCAGATTCGACGGAAACTCTGCAGCTGATATGTTGCAGAAAAGCACGTCGGATTGGATAAGAAGAGGCAACCCAGCCAGAAAGAACATGTACTATCATTAAAGCGCCTTTGTCAATTAAAACTCTTGACTCGATCTCTTGCAGGCTTGATCCCAGATAGCCGTATCTTCAACTTTCCGCCAACTTTCGCTTGTTCGTTCATTGCTGTATTTTCATTTTTGGTTCGCTTCTTTCGCTTCTTCGAACTGGTCCACAGACATTTCCATGGTCTAGGTTTATTCATACCTAAAATAATTACACCAAGGAAGATCCTTGCGTGGCGGCTGATCAACTGAGTAGCCAGTTCTAATCTCGCGAAAGTCGTCTCGGTTGATCGCATAACATCATAGGGATGTCAATCAAGGGGTAAACTTTTACTTCCGGCGTAAACGTGAAACTGCGATTTCTCCGCCAAAATTTAGTCTTTTTCATATATTTTTTTAAAAAATTAAAGATCACACTTCGACCAATATTTTGACTCGAAAATCCAGATTTGAAGATTATCGATCTGAAGGTGCATAGTAACCTTAACTATAAGAGTTATACAGCGTGTAAAAGTGTGGTCGATTTTTTGCGTCATGTGATATTCAATAGAGATTTGTCTCTTTACTATCATATAAATGTGGGTTTGAGGGAAACAATGGTTATTCTGCAAGGTCAACATCACATGGTCTGAAACGACGACATAAATTGCAAACCACACCAAATAATAAAATTTTGTGTTCTTTACAGCCTCAGAGAAAACTATGGTCGTGTTTTCTCCCTGAAACTTGGAAGCTACAAGTTCGTGATGGCTTCAACTCCTGAGGCCGTTAAGGAAATGCTCGTACAGAGATCTGCTGATTATGCTGGACGACAGCAGACATACTTCTTCGAACAGGCAACACTTGGTAGGTTATTGGTGAATTATTTTAAAATGAGACTACAGTAACAAAGCCATAGCTCACGCTGATATGTTTTGAGGGGATAAATAGACGCTGTCTTCCCTTTCCTTAATGTGTTGATATTTCATTCTTCTCCTGAGTCCAGACTAAGATACAATGTACATTTTACGTGGAAGGATGTTTTTGAAGGTTCCATGAGTTTGGACTTTGATCACTCTTAACACCTTCCCATAATTTCTACTCTGAGAATTTACAACTTTGGAGCTACAATTCAATTGACATCTTGTTATACAAAATAATAAAAGTGTCAATCAGAAAATATAACAGATAAAAATACGACCCTTGCGGTCCCGCGGACTGTTTGCTTGGATTTGATACCGCCGGAGAAACACATACAGCCTACTAGAAAAACGTACGACCCTACTAGAAATGCCATGTGCGCGTCCTCGCCCTCTTCCCCAACACGTCGTTAAAAAAAATAACTAAAAAATAATATTAAAAAGATACAAACGAAATTGTCAGAGTAATGTAACAAGTTTAAGTTTATTTACTTTACTTCTTAATCACGCATAAAATATTTAATTTTATATTGTGAATTATAAATCCTTTTAAATTTTATCATATGTAAAGGGCATTTGATCATATTTTATGGAAAATGCGCCATATAAGTTTTAAAAAGTATTGTTAAATTAGGATTATTAAATATGTAATGAAATTTGTTTACCCACGGAACACCAAGGAGTTAGAAGAACTCATTCAGAAATTGACTCATTGCTCATCAACCTGAGTCACGTTGGACCGGACGAGAAAGTATTTGGCTCGTTTTGAGGGCGCACGGACCTCACTGTCCTCCGTCCTTATGTACAGACCTCGAGCCAAATATTTCCCCTCCCAACCCTCCCGCATAGTCAATAAGAACATAATATTTATTCTTCCCTACAGATTGATGGGAGGCGTAGTGTCCTCTTGATTAGTGTGCTCGACTCCGGAGCGAACGGTCCGGGTTTGAGCTCTGGCCGGGGACAAGGTGTTGTGTTCTTGGGCAAATTTAATGCTGGTCGGCAACACTATGAGTGACAAGCATCCCATCCAGGGGGATTAGAAGAACTCCTAGTCGCTTGATGCTACTGAAATCGGGAAACGTTCCGGCTCGATGAGCCACTTGGCTCGTATGCAGACTTCATCTACAGATTGATTTGATTTCTTCTGTAGGAATTTGAAGTTTTGGCTTGCAGTTTAGCCTTTATCCTAATGACTGGTATTTTTAGGCTCAGTCGTCTTTGTGCATAAACATTGATCAGTTAGTAAAACGAAAAGATGTCAAAACTGACCTCAAGTTTCAGTATCAATTCGTCTCTCTTTTTCAAATTACAGGAGGCAAAGGCTTGGTGTTAGGTAACTATGGGCCTGCCTGGAAGTACCATCGCAAACTCTTTACAACAGCTTTGCGCCAATATCTCTCTGATGTTGGTCTGGTGGAAACGAGAGTTTCGATACAAGCCGAGAAACTGGTGCATTTCATGGAAGAACAAGATGGCAAGCCTTTTGATCCCGCAGCTTGCTTGCAGCGTGTCGTTGCTGATGTTATTTGTGGAGTCACGTTTGGAGAAGGCTACGATACAACGAATCCAGATGTTAATAAGCTTTTGGGACTCAACGTAGAACTTGTTGCAAATACCGATGATTCCCAGCTAGTAGGCGTTCTAGATTTCTTCCCTTTCGCAAAGTACCTGCCTGTTAAGGCTTATGATCGCCTCTTCCAGATGGTGTTAAGAATATTTGATATTATTCGCAAACTGTTAAGAGGACGAAAAGAAAATTTCGATCCACAGGAACCTGTAAAAGATTTAATCTCAGGTCTCCTCCAAGCTAGACATCAAGATTCTGAGAATGGTGAAGTGCGAGCAGCTTTTCTCTCGGATGACTACTTGTTGAACACCATCGAAGACATGTTTATTGCCGGCTTCGAAACCACTAGCACAACATTGAAATGGGCAATAGCCTTCTTGTTCAACTATCCAAAGTACCAAGAGGATATTCAGCTCGAGTTAGATGAGGTACTTGGTGGAAGGAATTCCAGTTTAGAAGACCGAGCGAGTCTGCCCCTCATTCAAGCGACCATCATGGAAACGCTACGAGTTGGAAACGTGGTACCTCTGGCACTGCCTCATTTCACCCTGAAAGATACTACACTTTGTGGTTACCGCGTTCCCAAAGATACCATCGTGTTTGTTGACACAGAATCGGTTCACCTAGATCCCAAATGCTGGGAAAATCCAACAGTGTTCAACCCTTACCGTCATATCGACGAGAATGGTAAGCTAATCACCAACCAAGGTAACTTCTACCCTTTTGGAGCGGGACGCCGTGTCTGTGCTGGTGAGCCCCTGGCCAAAGTTGAGCTGTTTTTGTTTCTCTCGCTGATGCTTCAGAAGTTCACTTTCATCGCTGAAGAAAATGGTCGTCCGCCAAGTTTGAAGGGAATGTTCAGTGGCACCCAGTTTCCTGCTCCTTACAAGATACGTGCAATCAAGCGGAAGTGAACTGTGATTGTTTCTCGGACGGTGGTTTTAGAAGAAGCGTTTAAAGCAGTTGTAGAAGAGCCACTTTAATTAGCCGACGATGTCTTTTGACTTAGTTTCCTCGTTTTCTAGTAGATATACTTTGATGGGTTGTTACTTTGGGTTATTACTCTTTATTTCAGTTATCCTACAATCACGATATTAAACAAAAGCCTATTAAATTCATGGTGAATATGATTTGGTGATTTACTTAGTATGCAGGAAACCATAGCAATAGTTTAATCGTCTCTGGTAACTGCAACTGCTAACTGCGGCTAATTGTGGAGGAAATAGTCAGACACTAACAATATCAGAACATAGCTTCGGTAGTTTTGTAAGTGTAAAAAAAATTATCTATTAAATAACATTCTTTTCCCACTTTTTCTTTTTATTTTACTCACTTTTTCCCCAACTTTTTATTTTTCTCTGCTTACCATAGTTATATTTATAAAAATAAATGTAATTGCCAACGAGCCAGCCGAGCGAAGACGCTCGGCTGGCGAGGCGGCAGAGAATAGTGCCGCGCGAAGAATGCTGTATGCAAAAAAAATCTCGATCGGCGACCGAAAGTGTAAGCGTAAGTGTAAGTGTAAGGTGTAAGACCCCCGGTTTTAGCCAATTGCAAGGACGGAACTATTCGAGCCATTGTAGTTTTAGCCAATCAGCAGGTGCGTTACATCTAGACTTGTTTGGGTAGTTTGTGTTTGATTTGTTTTTGATGTGGAAGGGTCATTGTGAAGCGCGAGTGTTTTCTTTGCTGTTGTCTTTATTCAACTGTGAACAATTTCGTAGTCTCAGAACATACCGAACCAGCGAATCGAATATTGAGGAAAACTGTATGTTAGACAAGAGCAAATCCAGTGTGGAAGATACAAAATCGACACGAAACCGCGTGTTCACCACAGAATTGAACAAGCGTGTTCATGAATCGAAACAGTGTATGTATGCCTTCTCTGAGGTGTTACTAAACAGAGTAACGAAGGAACGAGTAACGAAGTAACGGAAAACCGAGGAACGAGAAAAAATTTCGAACGGTCAAAAATTCTCAAATCTTTTTAAAAATATGTAGAATCGATTAGAATCGTTTTTTAGTACTGATATATAAATAGGAACTACAAAACCAATTCACAAAGCAAGCTTGACGACCTATAAGCTCAAAACATTGTGTCTAGATACCCGACAGCCGGGAAGTGTTATTTACTATAACATGACCGGTACCTCAAATTATTCTAGAATTTCCACGGAAAGCCTCTGTAGATCTTTGCTTAGAAATGTCAAGCGATTTCAACTATAATTTTGGCTTTGTGGTTGATTAAATTTTCGAGCTTGATACTTATAGAATAATTTGTACAAAAATTGAAGTTGGAACCCTGAATTGAAGTTGGTGAGTATTCGATATTTGTTCAGAAATGCGAATCGATTCTAAATAGACCTTTTCGCGGTAAAATCCGCCATTTTGAAAATGGGGCAAACAGCGCGCATAATGAAGTGTTTGTATGGGGATTGCGATGTGAAATAACTTTGTAATATTGAGTATCTGTAGAAACTTTGAATGGTGAAGGCAATTTAGAGGGCTAAACATTACTCCTTATAAAGCTGAGGGGTACAGCTGAGCTAGAAAGCGAAGAAACGGGTTTTTAATTTTCCATACATTTGCCTGTAATCTCCGCGAAGACAGGCGGAAGAATTTTACAGGCAAATGTATGGAAAATTAAAAACCCGTTTCTTCGCTTTCTAGCTCAGCTGTACCCCTCAGCTTTATAAGGAGTAATGTTTAGCCCTCTAAATTGCCTTCACCATTCAAAGTTTCTACAGATACTCAATATTACAAAGTTATTTCACATCGCAATCCCCATACAAACACTTCATTATGCGCGCTGTTTGCCCCATTTTCAAATGGCGGATTTACCGCGAAAAGGTCTATTATGTTTGGTTTTGCACAAATTGTACGAACCTCGTGTCACTCTGCAGTCAGAAGTTCTTCCCGCTTTCCACCAAAATTTCCCCTTGAACCTGTTGAGATGTCGGTGTAGAAGTTTTCTGGCCTCAATAATTGCCTCAGCAAACTAGTACAATTGTACAAATGGCTATAATTAAACGCTTCAGCTTTCGGTGACGAAAGTCCGGTGTAACACTTCAGTTGCGTGACAAAGGGTTTTTCGCGCCAAAAGGAAGTAAGC
This sequence comes from Platygyra sinensis, assembly GCA_019787425.1. Taxonomy (NCBI): domain Eukaryota; kingdom Metazoa; phylum Cnidaria; class Anthozoa; order Scleractinia; family Merulinidae; genus Platygyra; species Platygyra sinensis. The sequence goes on along the minus strand of JAHPZR010056077.1, from coordinate 2,291 downwards.
ATTGAAAGCGACGAAGTTCTACTGTGAGCTAAACCTTAGCTAAACCTTATTTATAATCGCTTCGCCTTTCTGAACAAATATCGAATACTCTCACAGTGTTCCAACTTTTATCAGTTTGTAGAAATTAGTGTATGAGAGTTGATCGACACGCTGAGTCAGTGACGAAACTTAGAGATTTTCTAGTATGCCAGGCACGACAATTTCCTCCACAACAAAGCCAAAATTACAATTGAAATCACTTGACATTTCTAAACTATGGCGTGTGATCCCCGCCAAAATTAGCTTTCCTAATTTCTGGTTGCCCAACTAAATTGTGTTCTATCAATTTCGCTTATGTGCATATAAATTCTATCCTGTGACATCAAATTCGGTAGCACCAAATTCTATCTCGCGACTTCAAATTCGGAAACAACAAATTCTATCTCGTGATATCAAATTCGGTAACACCAAATTATATCTCACCAAGTCAAATTCGGAAAGACTGAATTCTATTCTGTGACATCGAATTCCGTGATACCAAATTTTATCCTGTCACATCAAATTCGGAAAGACTAAATTCTATTCTGTCACATCAAATTCCGTGATACCAAATTCTATCTTACGACGTCAAATTCGGAAACACCAAATTTTATCCCGTGACATCAAATTCGGTAACACCAAATTCTATCAAGCGACTTTCAATTTGAAACACAAAATTCTGTCACTGCGCACACAGAAACGCAAATCCTGCAACTTCAAATCCTGGTACCCAGTACGGTCGAGCGTGAAGGCCTGGTTAAAATGTACAGAAGATAATTTATTTCCCGCGAAAAAATAATTTATTCCGTTCCACAACAATATGGCCGACCAACAGCCGCAGAAGTGGCTGACTTGCGGCTAAATACAGGAATCGATCCGACTTCTCATTGGGCGAGTGAACAATGGACTCTCTTAGCACTTCGTTCGGAATACCGCTGGGACAACTGTTAAGTATAGTCATCAATCGCCTGCTTCTAGAAGAGATCGATCTTCGTACAAAATTAGAAATATATACTGCAAATCGAAAGGAAAGACGATAATGGGCTTTTGAATTGATCTCGAAGTAACAATTTCACGTAAAGAATCAGATAAGCAGTTTTATTCCGATGTAAGACTTCATAAGCCGCAGCATGGCGCAAAACTTGAAAATCGATGCTCACCTATAATTATTTTAGGTCATATTTTGTCGGATCGATTCCTGTTATTAGCGACGAAAGGGTCAAAGGCTATCAACAGGAATCGATAAGACGATAATCGAGACGGACTATACCAGCGATTTTCGTGACACGTCCGGCTGCAACGCAGGTAGGCTTTTGTACATTATGCTAGCATTTTTTCGAGCATTTTAGTGAGGCAAAAGCATTGAGCATTATTCGAGCATTTTAGTGGCATTTTCCAGGAAAATTAGTATTTTATCCACAGAATATAGAAATGAAAATTATTTTTTTTGACAAAATGAAGACTTAATGTAACCTCTTCAGATGAGTATCACTGAAAGGATTAACAAAACAACAGATCATTTAGAGAATTATCTTCTGGTGAATTAAAACTTTTACATACGTTGTTGTTAACTTGATATACTTAAGTTCTCGTTTTTGTTAAGCACTCTGAACTGTTAATTGTGTTGAAACGTTAAATTATGAAAAAATTAAAAACCCCTATGTATGAGCATTAACCGAGCATTTTAGTGACTTTTTTGGGGAAAACCGAGCATTTTAGTGCAGAAAATGCAGCATTGAGGTGGAGCATTTTAGTGGAGAAATAAAAGCATAATGTACAAAAGCCTAAACGCAGGCTACCATATTGTTGTGGAACGGAATAAATTATTTTTTCGCGGGAAATAAATTATCTACTGTCGCTTGATAGAATTTGGTGTTACCGAATTTGATGTCACGGGATAAAATTTGGTGTTTCCAAATTTGACGTCGTAAGATAGAATTTGGTATCACGGAATTTGATGTGACAGAATAGAATTTAGTCTTTCCGAATTTGACGTGACAGGATAAAATTTGGTATCACGGAATTCGATGTCACAGAATAGAATTCAGTCTTTCCGAATTTGACTTGGTGAGATGTAATTTGGTGTTACCGAATTTGATATCACGAGATAGAATTTGTTGTTTCCGAATTTGAAGTCGCGAGATAGAATTTGGTGTTACCAAATTTGATGTCACAGGATAGAATTTATATGCACATAAGCGAAATTGATAGAGCACAATTTAGTTGGGCAACCAGAAATTAGGAAAGCTAATTTTGGCGGGGATCACACGCCA
>JAHPZR010056076.1:40000-47500 GCA_019787425.1 Platygyra sinensis | reverse complement strand
CCTTGGAAGTAAGTAGGCGCCGGTAGAAAACACTTTGCCCAGTCTGCTTAGCCACCATTATTGCTGTATCGAAAAGTTTGTAAAACGTTGAACCCTCACTGCAAAAGAGAGTGTCAAGAAACAACTCTGCTTTCGCCAAAACATCGAAAACTCTGTCGGCTGTCTTTGAATCTAAACAACCATCAATTAAACTTTGAACAATGTTTTTTTCCTCTTCATAAAACTCAATGAATGCAGACATGGAACGGCCACAAAGGAAATTAGTCATTAAGTTTCTCAAACTGGGCAATGTAAAATGCATGGAAGCGAGATTCTGAGATGAGAACTGTTTCTTTCATGTCAGCTTCTCCCTTTTCTCTTGCAAACGACTGAATTAGTTTATGCATAGAGAATTTGCTACACTCTGAAGAACAATCAATGAGAGATTTTCTCTGAAGTCTTCGCAATACCTTCTCTGCTTCGTTGTACTCTGGTTATCCCAAAACAGCTGCGGAAATCTTTAAATCGAAATGTGCCGGAAGGATACACAAAGATACCAGTGCCTCTTGGTCTTGTGTAGAGAGTCTCTGAAAAGACGACTCGAAGAGAGATCTCAATCTCGAATTGCTTGGATAATCTGGGTTGTCCAACATTTCTACAATGTTTTCTGTACGCTCCATGAATTCAATATACTGACTTGATGGAGTAAATCTTCAGAAATGGAGCGAACACAATAATTTTATGGCTAAGGGAACCTGCCCGCAGATTTGCGAAACTTTTGTCAAATCAGAAGTGCTCGCTCCTGGGAGCAATTCCCGAGCTAGGGTTTGACATGACAACTTGTCTAGCTCTCTTATTCTGACAGACTTGTGTCCCTGAAAATGTAAATTCAAAAAGGACAAGGACTCTCTTGTCGTTAAAAGAAAGTTGACCTTGGTCACTACGATTGAGGATTTCTCCAATGAGGTTAAAAACCTCTTCCTTTACGTTTGGCACACCACATTCCAAGAGGTCATCGGCATTATCCAGGATTATAACACAGCGATCCGATAGTCTGTCAAAAATTAAGCAAAGCTCATCATCAGCTGATAAGTCATGTCAACTTATCAGTTTCAAGTGTTCCAGTCTGTCGGAACAGACTAAGAAATTTAGACGTTAAATCGCTCTTTGACTTGAGCCCACGTAATGAGAGAAAGTAGACAGGCAGCTCACGTGCTTGAAGATGATGACCCACTGCGATGGCAACGGACGTTTTTCCGAACCCTGGCGAACCCCAGACGGAGACGAGTCGGGTAGATTCGGAAGTCATGTGACCAAGAATTTCGTCACATTCTTCCTCACGGCCAATGAAGTGGGGAACCTTTGGAGGAAGATTTGATCTCGGTAGAAATGTTTTAGTTCCTATAAATCAATTAACCAACAAATAACAATTAACGAACGCCCGAGCGAATGGAGAGAAAGATGGATGGATGGAGGAATGAATAAATAGATGCACTAGCTAGAGGGTAGACGAACATTCGTAAATGAAGAAATAGAATAAGCTAAAACATGTGTTATATAAAATTCTTTTCTTTTCACGACCAGGTTTTTCGCAAGCTTATATATACTTCTAATAAGCGATTAGACAAAAAGGAGCAGTTCATTTTTTTTCTTTTTATTTAAAGAATATCTTTTCCCTGCCAATTTTTTTTATGAAAGAGACAACAAATATATTGCGGAAGTCATGGTATATATTTTATGAAGCAATTCTAAATTGTCGTTAATCCTAGACTAGTTTAATCCTATCCGCACCGCGGAAGAAGGTGTGACCCTAGTTAAGCTTTAGGGGCCTCACCTTCCTCGACTGCTCGAAACTTGAAAAGTATCGAAGTAAGGAACTCCAAATTTGGCGAATTTTCCTTAACTACATTTTTTATGCTATTACTCAAGGATCTCGATGTTTCATATTATTTTTAATTCTGAATCTTCCTGTTTTAAATGAAAATTACTTGAGACTTCTCTTGTATTAGCATTGGTCTTTGATTTTTGATTTTAGTTGTTTTCTAACGTTAAAAACAGCAGAAAATCTAAGATGGCCGACCCAAGATGGCGTCGGTTCAGAAATAATAACGTCATTGCTATGAAGTTATAGTTTCATGTTATGGGCTTAGACTCTAAATCCTGAGGTTTCTGTGTAAGGACTCGACCCTACTTCACACTACACCCCCAGTACCGGGGCTTAATCCTCTATTAATTAATAGGGTCAGTTCTGTTTAGAGGTTTGATGATGCCAGCAACGTTCAGTTGATATGCCACTTTTTCGGTGATATCTCCTATCAACTTAAAGCTGAAACGTTATAATTTTAGTTCCACTACTAGCTTGCGAGATATTCTTTCTTTTATTTATAGGTATAATGGACTACTCCATCAGAACTGGGAACAATGTTGGCCACCTTTATTTTAGCCTGGCTCTGTCTTACATGTCCTCTTCTTAAGTGGGGGGTTTTCCCTTATATGGGCTATGTAGGAATGGCGGCCCCAAATGGTATGATTTGTTAGCCGTTTTGATCAGAAATATCCTTTTTGGCCATTTTAGTCTCAAATAGAGTATGGTCATCCTCGGAGACCCAGGGGCAGATAGTTGGGTCATGAGGAAGTCGAAGCGGCCAAGTTTACAAGCACGGAGACTGGGCCAAGCGTCATGGCGAGCGGACGCCTCGAGTAACACTCCGTACCAAAATGATTTTTTTCTCACCCAATTGTGATCTACAAAAGCACTTTGGGATAAGAAGTCAAGTTCTTAACATCCTCGTGACAAAGTAATACCTTCGAGCCGATGGGAGGAAAAAAACGGTCCAAGCAGGGCTCGAGCTCTTCAGTCAAAGAAGAAGGCACGATTCGTCCAGATAACTTGCAACTGCTGAAAGACTCTGTCGACTGCCTTAAGAAAGTAGTGTCCGAAGGTCTGCTAAACTTCGTGAAGACATGGACAAACTTAGACATGAATTTAAAGAGGACCTTGACGCTGTGAAAGGCACCATAAAAGATATCGAGGAAAGTTTAAGCATTACACAAGAAGATGTTGAATCACTAAAAGGGGCCGTTAAGAATACACCCGAGACAAATGCGTACAACACTGAAGCCATGAACAAGAAAACATTTAGATCGGGAGAGCAGCTTAAACTAAAAACCGAAAGAAATACCAAATTAGAGCAATACACGAGACGAGAAAATCTGCGGTTCAACAACATCAAGGAACTGGAGAGGGAAGATTGCAAAGCCATGATCTACGACATTTTACAGAAAGACCTGGAGCCGGACATCTCTTCAATAAGATTTCATGCTGTTCATCGGGTGGGAAAACGAATGCAGGGAAGAACAATACCGATTATATGATATAAATGCGCTTCATAAGCCAAGAGGACAGAAACCTTGTTTGGGCGAAACGAGGTAAGATTAAACAATCTACTGTGCATTCAGATGCTTACATAACAGAGGACTTCGCGCGTGGTATTCAAGAAGAGAGGAAAGTTCTAATAAAGGCAATAATCTAGGTTATTACGTGCCAAATGCAGATGGCATAACGAGGGTGAAAAAAACACAAAGTATTTTCTAAATCTCGAGAAAAGGCATTTTAAAAACGGCGTTATTAGCTAATTAAAAACTGGAGAAAATGAATTTGTTACGTCGGATAAAGAGATACTAAATCAGTGTGAAAATTTCGAAATTTTCACACTGATTTAGTAGCTCTTTACAGAGATCTATATAAACCCCGCATAAGTGAACAACAACCCGAACCCTCCAAATTCAATTTTTTTGAAGACACAAAGATTTTAAATGATTTTAAATGATTTTAAATGAAAAAGAAAGTTATGAAGGCTTGCTAACTAAATCAGAGTGTCTACAAGCTTTAAAAAGCATGGAACCAGAAAAAACACCAGGCTCAGACGGTATTCCTGCTGAATTTTACAAAATCTTTTGGAGCGACATTTCTGAACACTTGGTAACCTCGGTCAACTACGCGTATCAAAGGGAGCAGTTTTCAGTGACTCAAAGAAGTGGAATAATTAAACTTATTCCAAAAAAAGATGTAGAACCATTTCTTATTAAAAACTGGCGTCCCATTTCCTTACTCAATTGCGACTTTAAGATTGCGGCTAAAGCTCTTGCTAACCGCCTCAAGAAAGTACTACCAAAACTGGTGAATAGCGACCAAACTGGATTTATGAAAGGCCGGTTTATTGGAGAAAACATTAGACTTGCGGAGGCTGAAAACATTCCTGGACTATTACTTTTTTCAGATTTTGAGAAAGCCTTTGACACCGTGGAGTGGGCCTTTATTAAGAAAACCTTACAACAGTTTAATTTTGGTCCCTCGTAATTGATGAAATGGATTAGCATCTGTTATAACAACATCGAGAGCTGCGTTTTAAACAACGGGTGTTCCAATGATTTTTTTAAACTTGAAAGGGGGAGTTAGGCAGGGCTATCCCCTTTCGCCTTACCTTTTCGTTCTTGGGGTCGAAATTCTTGCTGAAAAAATTAGAAAAAATGAAACCATAAAAGGAATAACAGTATCCGAGAATGAAATTAAAGTTAGCCAGTACGCCGACGATACAACCCTTATTCTCGACGGCTCGAAGGAATCTTTGATATGCGCTGTACAAGTTCTGGAGAATTTTAGTTTGGTTTCAGGCCTAAGCAACAGAAAAACAGAAGCTCTTTGGATCGGGGCCTATAAAGATAGAGCTGACAAACTATACCCTGGAAAAAATTTAAAGTGGATTAAACACAAAGGAAAAGCATTAGGTGTCTGGTTTTCTACAAATCCGGAAGAAGCTTTGGAAGCAAACTATGCTGATAAACTCGCAAAAGTGTCCAACTCTTTAGGTTGTTGGGCATTACGAAGATTGTCTTTGCTTGAAAAAAAAAACAGTACTTAAGAGCCTGATAGTTTCTCAATTAGTTTACATTTTGCCGCCCCTCCCAACAAATCAACGTGTGTTGGAAGAGATAATTACTCTATTTTTCAACTTTTTTATGATCAAACGGAACACAATGATTAGCGACTACTCAGAAGGTGGCCTGCGAATGATAGATTCAGGGCGCGTTCGTTTGGGATCAATCCGGAATAAGAATAATTGGAATAATACGAGTAAGCGTTTGTTTGAGAGCTATTCTCATTCCGGAATACCTGGATTTCCATTCCGGCTATTCTGCTCCCAGGAGCAGAATAGCCGGAATATTTTCCAGAATATATTCTTATTCCGGAATATCCCAAACAAACGCGCCCTCAGTTTAATATCCTTTAACAAAGCTCTCAAGTCCACGTGGGTTAAGAAGTATCTTGATCCAGAAAATCATGGCAAATGGAAATTTTTTTTGACTGGCAATTACAAGCGGCCCAGTCGTTTTCAGAGGTAACCTTAAAAGACATGATTTATCTAAATTTATCAATACAACAGATGCCTTTACTACGGAAATCTTACAACTTTGGTCAGAGATAAGTTTCGAGACGAACGTGAACTCTATTGACCATTTTCTTTCATTACCTCCATGGCACAACTCTCTGAGACGAATCGACGACAGACCCGTATATTATAAATCGTGTAGCTGTAAAGGTATCCAGAATGTTACAGACCTTCTTAAAGTCCCGAATACCTTTTTATCTTCTCAAGAACTTCAGGAACGATACAATGTTAAAACAAACTTTTTACTTCTTCATGGCCTAAAATCTTCTTTAAAATCTTTGAGAGAAAGTCGGTCACTTAGTACTACATCCTCTCAAAGCTTTCTACAAAGCTTCTTAAAAGCCAAAAAGCCTACCAGGGCTGTTTATGAATGGCTGGTTACTATAAAATAAAAAACTCCTTTTCGAAGGCAGGAAAAATGGTTGGGTGACTGTGAACTTGAAAGCCATGAAACGATTGACTGGAAGTCGGTTTACCTACTCCCGTTTAAGTGTACGAAAATTACTAAACTAATCATCTTCCAATTCAAGCTTTTACATAGAGGACTTGCTACGAATTCCTTTCTCAAGAAAATAGGAATAAAACAAAGTGACTTGTGTACCTTCTGTAAGACTGAGGGGAAAAGTCTGATTCATTCATTTTGGTCTTGTGGTATAACCTCTATCTATGAAAATGTAACCAGTAATTTTAGTCCAGCAACAATATTAGGCTTTAAGCCTTTTTCATCAGCAAGAAAACTCGTCTTTTATGCTTATTTGCTAGGTATTACATTTGGATCGGCAGAACTCAAGAGAAGGCTCTAAGACCAGAAAACTTCGTAACTTTCCAACACTCGTTCGATGTCTGTTAATTTGTCTCCTGTGCTTCCCAACTTAATAACACCGATACGCTATTCACAAGGCCGTGTGGCTGTTGATACAAGTAAATATTTTACAATTAAATAGGAGATTATTCAAATTTACTTTTTTTTCCGAAATGCAATCGTAGCGGACTGTAATATGTTATGTTACTAATGTATTGTATTGTACCGTAATGTATTATCATGTTATGTAACTATTAATACACATGAAAAAACTAATTGATTCTGATTGGCTGAGGGCAGTGCAGTTCAAGTGTAACACCAGTGCAAAAAGTGTAACACCGGTGCAAAATGTGTAACGTCAGTGCAAATTACATATCGTAATTCTGAATTATGATTTGCAGAAAGACAACGAGAAATTTTGATGGCTAATGATCTCATGTAAAGCCGAAGCGGCTCGTGCAATTTCAGCTTTTTGAAAAACTCACTCGTGCAAATCAATTTCAAATTGAACGAGAAAAACCGTATGATTACTTATTAATAATACAAACATGAAAGCGGCTCGTGCAATTTCAGCTTTTTGAAAAACTCACTCGTGCAAATTAATTCCAAATTGAATTTGAAACCGTATGATTACCTATATACATTGTAGTATATTGTTGTTGTAATTTTTAATTATATCAATCTGTAAGTAATCCTAGTATCTTTCTTAGTAGCATTAGTATCGTATTGTAAGTAGTTTCGCCGCACTTCTTTAATTTTTTTTAGTATCGTATTGTAGACTAGTGCGTGTATAAGTAGTGTGAGTATAAGTGGTATAGTTAGTAGGTATATTGTAAGTGTAAATGTAACTGCAATGTTAGTACTGTAAGCAGTGTAAGTGTTTGGAGTTGTAAATAAAATTGCATTGGAAAAAAAAAAAGTTTACAAGAATGAAAGGGGAGCCCTGAGATTCTTGTCTTAGCTCACCAGTTCCGAAACTAATTACAGTCAAACTAAGTGAAGCGTACCCCTCAAGAATACATTAATGAATTGATCATTTGAACATTGAACCCGCCAGTCGTTCAAGAATGCAATAATGAATTTGATTATTTGATTATTGAACCTGCTAGCCGTTTCAAGAATGCAATAGTGGATTGATTATTTGAATATTGAATCCGATAGCAGAAGCCGATTTCTGATTGGACTATGTGAACAAGAGATGCTCTTTATATGGAGTATATAATTTCCTCTCAAAATGGCGGCAAAGAACCAGCACGGGCGAATTTACTT
>JAHPZR010056076.1:25000-27500 GCA_019787425.1 Platygyra sinensis | reverse complement strand
AAAAATCCCAGTTCCCTACTCAGATACTGTGGTTGTCCCAATTGCAAATCTCTGTGCTAAACAGCAGAAGTTGAACCTAAGCGAAGCTTCATTAATGTCAGGAGAAATTCACCTTTCTGTGACAGCACTCGTTGGGGTCCAAATTTTTTGGGTGTCCTTTTAAAATTCATACTGGTGACTGGTAGGCTAATTTCAAGACAGGATTCGGGTTTCGTCCGTCGGTTTGCCAGGTGCAAAGTGAGCACTACATACTCTCGATGATGGTTTAGGTTCCCAGGGTTTCCCTCTGAGATCTTGGCGTTTCATAAGCTTTATCCAGCGTTTCCTGGCCTCGCTATTCTTTTTTATGGTGGGAAAAGCAAACAACATGCACGGTGGTTCACAGACGCATAGCGTTTTACCGCGAATTAACGAATTGTGGACCTCGCACCTCTCTCGGCTCCATTTATCGAGTCTTTTTTTTATGTGAGTTTTTTTAAAACAAAATCTGGGAACAAAGATCTGAAAGATTGAAGAATAACACGCAAATTGCCGCGTAGTTGTAGCAACCCACTTCACGAAGAAATAAAGCAAAAAACATTGAATAAATCATAATTACTCACCTTTCCAATGCCTTCTTGACCTCTTAATAGCCCAATGGTTTAGTTAGAATTGCTTACATTTACAAAATAAGAGCTTTTCAACTTCTTTTGTGACGGTACTTTAATATAGAGCACAATGGTGTTGACACGCTCGTGACCTCTTGGTGCTCACTTTTTGCTCGGCCTAACCCAGAATGCCTTGCGCTCGGGGCTCTAAGCTCAAACTCCGGATGCTAGTATTATGAAGGTCAAAATGCCATTTTCGTAGAATAAATGACGCCGCATTCGTTTGTCTAAATGGTCTACAAGACTACGTAATAAGTTTAGATGGCGCTCAATTTCTTTAATGTGTAAAGTTAGTCTAAAAGATGTCATTGTCGAAAACAAAAGAAAATATCCTTGCAAAACAGCAATGAAAACCAAACGTGACCTGAAAGATTTAATTTGGGTTGAAAGAAAACAAATTCTTATACTGTTCACAGTCCTCTATTTGTCCGCAAGATCCTAGATGTCGATCGTTGAATTCGACCGGCCGCCATCTTGGTCTCTCGATGCGAGCGAAACTGGGGTGAGTACAAATACCCGTGGGTGGGTAAGAGTTTTTGGGGTTAATAGCGTGAGGGTGAAGGGGGCGGAAATAGGGAGACTGTAACAGCTTCATTCTGTCTCGTGTTTTCTAATGGCGTTAGCCTCTGCAGCAACGACAACACCTGATTGGTCTAAAAGACAATAGAGTTCATCAGAGCATATCAATGCGCTGACAACTGTCTTGATTTTGATCATCTGCCTGCTTCTTGTCTTGGAGGATTGGAGTGTCAAAAAGAGGCTGTTTCTCGTTCAAGGGAAGGTTTCCCATCTTGTGAGCACTGGAAAAGTTGAAAATTTCCATGTACATGTCAATTTTGATTTACAGTATGTAAATCTTGATTTACATTATTTGTAAATTACCTTTTACATCTTGAGATTTTGTGTAAACAAAATTACAGGGAACTCCCAGCTTTTGATACAGCGTGTAAATGTTCTGTCTTTTTCGACAATCATTATTTGAAGAAAATGTAAAAACCTGTAAAATATTTTACGCGTTTTTACAGTATCTTCCGTTGTAAAAAACATGTAAATGGCTTTAGTAAACCAAAAGTGTAAAAAAGTGTAAACAATTCTACCGAATGCTACACAGTCTGAAAAAAGGGAGCATGTATGATACATGTAAAAAAAATTGTTAATGAAAAAAGGGGGCCTGTAAGAAGACAATATTAAAAGGGTATTTCGCTGTAATGTGCTCAACAACTTTTATGCATCAATGCAGGTCTACGGAAATTTCCGGATGATTTGACAGTAAAATAAAAATCTTCATTTTTCAGAATCAACTTGAAAATGAAAACAGTGAACAACTCAGCAATTTGCTCAAGTTGACTGGCTTAGCTCGTTAATTTTGCTGGCTTAGTTGACTGGCTTAGCTCGTTAATTTTGCGTTAATTTTTGAACAACTCAGCAATTTGCTCAAGTTGACTGGCTTTATAGCGTTTTAACAATATAAATTACCGGTAACTTATTTTTGTGAGACAACTCCTTATCATTAAGAAATCTTATTTATGCCGACTTCTGTACTCTTTAGTTTACCTTTGATTTTCTTTAATGAATCTAATTTTTCAACAATGTAAACTTTTAATTTTTATTTTTTTAACTGGTTTTGTTTTGTAACTTATCTCTGCCTCGCTATAATCATCAGTAGAGAAATGTTACACTCGTGGATATTTCGATCATTAAAATGAAATATCATTAATAACACTGATGATAATAACTATTTGATTGAAACATCTGTTTTACAAACTTTTTACTTAACTGCTTTTCAATGTGTAAAAACTGCTTTGTAACTTGCAATTAATGTGTTTCCTTTAACGCCGTTTATTTGTTTAAAT
>JAHPZR010056076.1:12500-15000 GCA_019787425.1 Platygyra sinensis | reverse complement strand
CTTCAGATTCATCAGCTTGAAGAACTTTCTTTGAAGCGAGGCGTGAGAAAAAAAACTTTCAACTTGCTGAGAAGTTAAATAACTCGAAGCATCACTGAAATCTAGAATTAAGAGCCATCTGCGTTTCTGATTTTTCTCATTGACTTGGAAACATTGGAGAGATCAGCTTCCTTTCCAGTCTGTTCGCCGATTTTGAATTAGACATTGTTTTTGGTTTTCAGTCAGTCGGGTTCTTTGAGTACCGGAGGATTTCAACGCCCACCCCATTCGGTCGGAATCAGAGGTGCCTTAGCTGTAACACTATCCTCTACAGAACTTATTAATAGAGGTAATGCCCTGTTCTAGCTTTGATGCATAGAACATCATTGCCTTATTTCTGTCTGCGGGCATATGGTCAGTTTGCGTATACACTCTTTTTTTTTAATAAGAACAAACTTAATAAGAACATTGAGGCTGAAATCGCTCGAAAAATAAGAACAATTTAAGAACAATCTGAGGCTGAAATTTTTTTCACCAAACAAACAGACCGCGACGACAGTGTGAAGCCAACGTTTCTTTTCAAAATTCAGGGTCTTTACTATACAGTCTTCCAGATATATTCATCACTCTTAAACTTCATTATCACACTTTTCGTGTGTAAACAGTAACAGATTACATGTATGAGTATAAACACTGAACACTACATGTACTGATAAGTACAGGTTCTTTGTCCATCACTGTATGATGCATGTGAAAGGTATGGTTTAGGTACCCTGCAGGTCAGGGTCCCTACAGTGAAGTACTGTACAGTACGGTATAACCACATTTGGAGCCATTAGAGAACACAGAATTTTAAGAACAAAATAGGAACATTTTGAGGCTGAAATGGCCGAAAAAATAAGAACATTGAGCCTGAGCTAAATTTTACTGGTTCTTAATAAAAAAAAGAGTGTATGATCTGATATATTTAACAATTAGATTATGAGCTCGAGATTTCTATGAGGGGATAGTTGATGAGGCCAAAAGCCGAATCAACTATCGCCACATAGAAATCGAGAGCGAATAATCTAATTGTTTTAGTAGAATTCTAACTGAAATTAACGCAAATAACGGTTTTCAATGAATTTCCCATGCATTATTGAACTTTACTATTAAACAAAGTTGCAAGTATCGAACTCTCCTTGGTAAATTTGCAATATTTACGCGCGTACCCGCTTTTTCAGTATTTTCAAGTTTTTAAAGTCAAGAAACCGTAAATGTGCTTCTTTCAGTCTTCTCAGGAATTTAATTACCCGTTTACATCTAAAATTCCTTCCAAAACTTCGGGAAAAACTATACAAACATTGCATTTCGTGGACGACCGGCAGCCACTGTACCATAATAAGTCAAAATAGTATTTCTATTGCGCACAACTCCAATAAATTGTCCGTGGCGCTTTACAGCAAATAAAATGCAAATATTAATAGTTCTTTTTAGTATCATCATCACCATCATCTTAATCATCCTCATCATCATCATTTTATTTTCTTTTTTAGTTTATTTTTTTTCCTTTTCTAATAATATACCCCTACCCGCTAAAATTAGATGTCGTGACAACATTGCGTGACGAGCAACTGACGAACGTAATAAGACTGCTGCGAGCGCCGACAGGCTTGGGAGCAATATGTAATATTTTGGTGTAATACGTATAAAGCAGGCAGCTATCCACGAATGAGTAAGCCGTTCTTGACTTAGGTAGATGCAGTGGTGATCATATGCGCCGAAAGATGATCACAGATTCCTGGTATTCGACCATTGAATACGTTGACAGTTGGCAACGTTGTGTAAACAGAAGCAAACTTGAACGCTTAAAATACAACGAATGGTGAAAGAAGCATGTCAAATGGCTTTTGAACCTGTCGTTCACAGTAAATAAGGTAAGAACATTTCGAAATTATCAGCTCTGTGTCTATTTTAGTTTAAGATACGTCAAGACATGTGGCATATGCTAAAATATATGTCTAACCCGTAAATTGAAATTTGATGACCGATGGCAAATATTTGCATTTTTAACGTAATTTGAAAAGCTCTTGCGTCGCTCACAATCATTTGCCCAAAGAAATTTTTACACGAATCTGTAGACCATCCTTCGGCAATTCAACCGCCAGAAGCTTAATCCATTTGAAGGTTTCGCACATGGTGAAAATCAATTATTTTTAGGAAGTACTTTTAAGTGAACGAAATACATGTCTTTGAAATTTAATTACTCTGCACCCAAAAGAACCCGCAACATTCCCTAAAATTAACCCAGTACACATTTAAACATTGCACAAAAATATTTGAGTGTTTTAAAGACGGAAGAATAATGTGGTTTTGCATGCGAGGCTCTCAAACTTGTTTAATAAAATGGTGCTTCAAATGACGATTTCAACGGAATTTGGTAATTTGCATATTTCTTTGAAATAAAAGGATATTTTGCCAAAAAAACTATCCAGTAGTTTTTGTCATACCCTAGCCTACCTACCATAAAAATATGAGCGAA
>JAHPZR010056076.1:0-7500 GCA_019787425.1 Platygyra sinensis | reverse complement strand
AAGAGCAGCAGCAGCAGCAACAACAAAAACAACCGTGACAACAAGGCAACAACAAGGCAGTTACAAGCTCTTCGGACTTCTTCTTGTTACTTTATTTTACTATTGTGTAAGAATATCGTGTTAGAAATAAATTGTCCACTTTGTCGAAATGCAAACTCTTTAATTTCTAACGGAAATGGCTTTTGAAAGCTGAGGCGTGACGTTACATGCGATTAAAAAAAAAAAAAAAACTACATATATATTTCTTTTTTAACTTAAATTAAAATGGTATGCTTTTAAGGGAAAATGATGCTGGGTCCATTCGTGTTTGAACAGTTTTAGGTAGCTCCATACGCAGACATATATGCTGCGAACAACAAGTGCAAATTTTCCAAGTGAGATTTAGTTACTCTATCATCCATACGAAAGGAATTTCCTGATGGACCCGGGCTTACTGCGAGAGAGTCTGTATTTCTAGGGAGGGAACATCGCCACTACAATCTTATTCGAAAACTAGAGGAGACCATTTGAGCTAAAGAGGTCTATATTCTCACCAGAATAAAAAGTTGTGACAGGCCTACACGACTCCCGCTGTTCGCAAGTGCGGATTCTTTGCCTCTAGAGTTTAGATCTAACGAGTATGTCCTTGAGCGATTATCCCCTTTTGTACGAGATGATGGGAGGATCTCTGTATATTTCACTCAGTGAAGGGTGATTCTGTATTAAATGCCATTTGCTCATTAAGACATTCTTTAGGTTTGTAACCGCTGGGTGGTATTGCGTGACAAAAGGCAGAATTCTTTTGTGCACTCTTATCTTTTGTAGGAGTGCCGGCTTTCTCTGTTCGAATTTCACCTCTGAGAGAACTTTGTTAACCAGGTTATTTGGGTAACCTCTCACGTGAAGGCGTGTTCTGAATGCTCTGATATTAACCTCAAAAGAATTTTTTGAGGAGTTAGTTCGAAGAAGTCTAAGTGCTTCGCCTTTGATGAAACCCTTTCTGACCCCTGGTGGGTGGCAGGAAGAGAAATGTCTATACTGAAATGTTTCTGTTGGCTTGTAGTGAGTTCGCTCGTCAAGGATAGATGTTGCTCGAAATCTATCCCCTTTGTAAACACAAGTATCCAAGAAAATGGTTTCTTTGTCTGATATTTCAGCCGTAAATTTGATGGTAGGATGATGTCTTTTAGCCTGTTCAATAAACCCCTCTATTTCCTCAATGCTTATGTTCCACAAAGAGAACACATCATCGATAAATCTTTACCACACAAGTGGCTTTTTTGTGCTCGCATTAAGAATTTCTTTCTCAACCGCCGCCATAAATAGGTTGGCAAAAGAGACCGCCATTTTAGTTCCCATAGCGGTTCCATGTATCTGGAGGTAGTTTCTTCCATTGAATTGGAAAGAGTTCTCTTTAAGTATTAGTCTGAGCATATCTATGAGGAAGTGGGTTGGAATAGGAGGCCTGTTGTTATGGAAGCGCTCGTATGCATTGCACACGGTAGTAATGCCTCCCTCCTGCGGTATGTTTGTGTACAGGCTGGTTACATCCATAGACACCAGAATGATATTTTCTGGGACTATCGTATTTTCTACGAAGTTGATAAAGACCGCGTGTTGCCTTTTTTTATTCGGTCAGCGGTTCATCCCCTCTGGCTTTGCCAAGACAACGGCACCTATAGCCGCCGTACCAGCCCCCCATCCTGTAGCATCTATAACTAACGCCACGACATCTAAAGCGACATCTTACGAGACAGGATAGAAAGAAAAAAAAGATAGCATTTGGATCAAACAACAACACAGTGACACCAATTCTACAGTTGGGATATATGACTTATTCATGTATGAATACATGGTATATAGTAGGTACATAGATACCCTTGTCAAGGGTTTTAATATCTGCTTTTCTTATCTTTATGCATTGTACTTCACTAAGCGCTGTATTAACTAATTCACTTAACTTCTGTGTTTTAAGCAGCCATCTGCTTTCCAGCTATTTGTGGGACAAAGTACCTCACTTCTGCATTGTTTTTCAAAGAATAAAAGTGCGTAAACGTGTGAAATACCGCTTAAGGTGAAATTGCTGTACCAAAGTACGTATGTGACAGATTTGTTTTTATTGTTTTGATATGAAAAGCGAAACGATCTGAGAAAAAAAAAAAACAAAGAAACAAAGAAAGAAAAACGATCAAGGTTTTCCCACAGCCATGTGAACACTGGCCTCCCACTCAGACGCTTTTGGGTTCGGTCAAAACAAGAGTGTAGGCATACATATCTTTCGTAACTGCTTAAAATTCTAAAATCGTGCGATATATGTAAAAATATAGAATTGATATAGTTTTGTCTTTTCTATTTGTTTTGTATGAAAAGGTATGACTGACCAACTACGATCTTAATTCGACTTTACTAGTCCCAGGCTATCACCTCACATGGTTTCCTGACTCCACTGACAGGAAATTTCGTATTTACAGACAGTTCAAGAGATTTTTTATTTATTTATTCATTATTATTTTTTTTAAACATACTTTTAATTAATTAATAGCAGAATGTTAAGAGAGTTAATCCCTAAAGCAAGCTCTATTTCCAAGGGTATCCTTCTGTGTTCGTTTTTATTATATGGCTAACTCCGTGACCAGACCAGAAAGATGAGCCAAATCCAGCGTTGTGATTAGCTGCCCTAGCGGGCACGATGGAGATTTCTTGCCCGCGCGGGATTACACGCTGTGTCCCGCCAAAAAGTTCTCCGAAACGGAGGCCGGTTCAGACACGCCTTTGATCTTAACAAGCAACTGGCTTCCTTTTCAAGCATAAAGATCATTTTTCTGTGATTTTTTTTCCATATAATAAATCTTTTATTGACCAAGCTCGTTCGGTCAAGATGGCTAGATATTGGCTTCGTTTTTTTTTCTTTATTCGTGTTTATGGACTCGACTTCATCTCGGTCGATAAACACGCAAAAAAAGAAGAAAAAAAAAAAAAAAGATCATGGCCAAAATCTAGACATCTTGACCGCACACACTTGGTCAATAACCTATCATGATTAATAGCTGGTACCCAGTCCTTCGTTGGATAATTTTAACACGCACGTTGCGAGGATGTTTTCGTGGAGGATTAAGCCGCTAGGGCTGTCCAAGTGAGCAAAATGTCGAGTCCTATGATTGGCTGTTTCTAGGTTCTCCTGAGATTTCCGTGTAGGAGGAAGCTAGGGATTGATCTTAAAATAACCTGAGAGGGACTTTGGGAATAAGGCTTATATGACGGATTTCTGAAATAACTTGCTCTTCATCCGTTCTTGAGTGAACATATTATAGACTTTTGTACCTACCCCCATAGCTCAAGGCCCTCCACCTTGGATCGTCAGCCTGATCTGGAACATTGAGAAAATTAAAATTAAAATGAACTTTGTATATAATGACTTTCCAAAGAGCGTGAATATTTGTATATGCAGGCACATGGACAAATAATTAAAGCAAGCCAATAGCTTAAACAAAGAAATGGAATATCAAAATCAACGTCTTTTTTTCAGAATTCTCACCGTTTAGTAACCATCTCGACTAATTTAACATGGTTATAAACAATCATCTTGATTATCTTTTCAACTTGAATTAGTAAGAGTGAGTTTCAAACAAACATAAGCCAAGAAATTTATTAACGAAAGCTAATAAATTTCTTGGCCCATTAATAGAGAAAAAAACAAAGAAACAAGAAAAAGTCAATCACGTATTGAGCTTTAAACAAACTTGATCGCATAATTGTTGAGGAAAGAGCAGAGAAAAATTGATCAAAAAAAAAAAGTGTAAAGCGTTATGCATTGGATTGTCGTAAGTCAGACACTGAAGCACGCCGTTAGATTTCGTTTGAGTCGACGACTAACAAAAAGGGCGAAGACTATTAAATATTTGGACAATAAAATGACTTACCTGGCAAGTCTTCTAGTTCTTCTTGTTGGGACGAACCTACAAGCATTACCAGAAAGATCGCTGCGATCAAAAAGGTTTTCTTGGCCATGGTTAGAGCAGAAGTGGTGCACTACCAACTGAAGTGACGGCTTGTTTTATTGCTCTTCTCTTATAGCAGGTTTGCTTTCCCTGCGTGCGTGCCACCGTACGTGTTCCTCTAAGTGTCTTGCTCTAAAAAAAGATAAAAAAAGTAGTTCCGATTGATATTAACAGTTTGCTCCTGTGATGAGAGTGTACTCTTGTGAATTGACGTGAAGAAATCTGTTATAATATACGCCGCAAAAGCTATTTATGATAAATTTACTGTCATGCTTCACTGATGACCCCCCTGTGACTGAGATAAGGTGAGTAAAATTGTCGACCAATGTTTGGTTGTCGATGATTCACAAAGTAAATGTATCCATATGCGAGCTGCAGCAACCGACATTTATTTAGCGTCGGTAAAACAAGTTGCCAACTGGAGAAAATAAGGAAGCAGCGGTGAAATTCTACAAGCTTATATCACTCGACTAACCAATGCAAATATACCGTGGGAGCTAATTCATATGATTAATGATAATACTTCATGTCCTTTCTTGAGGCTAACCAAAGCACTCTTTAATAATTTGTGTTGCTTTATTCCTTTAAATAGTTCAGGGCGGTCACTGAAAAGAATTAATGGTGATACGAGAGTTGTGCTTACTTGACAAGAAACCCACTCAATTACACGTAACCTAGATGCTTGAATCTTTTAAATTCGCACTTTCTAATCATCTCTATGTCACTTATTTGCACCAATGTAATAACATGCTAATATCGTCGGTATTGGGGACTGAGATAAAACATCATTTTACTTAAAGGGGCTCAGTCACGGTTAAACGGTTTGAAAAGTTTAGCTAAACTTTTCAAATTCGTTGTTTGTAATCCCTGTCAATCCTCCCCATCCTTAATCATCCTTGTTGCTTTATGGTTTATTATTGTCTCTGTGATGTTTTTCTATCTTTGTAAAGTATTATTTTCTGGTTTCCTTCAATTTAACAGGAATTTTCTCGACGCTCAAAATAACTCAAAATACCGTGACTAAGCCCCCTTAATGAAGGCTTCGCACGTTTCCCATGTTTATCATAATCATTATCATTATCATTATCATTATCATTATCATTATCATTATCATTATCATTATCATTATCATTATCATTATCATTATCATTATCATTATCATTATCATTATCATTATCATTATCATTATCATTATCATTATCATTATCATTATCATTATCATTATCATTATCATTATCATTATCATTATCATTATCATTATCATTATCATTATCATTATCATTATCATTATCATTATCATTATCATTATCATTATCATTATCATTATCATTATCATTATCATTATCATTATCATTATCATTATCATTATCATTATCATTATCATTATCATTATCATTATCATTATCATTATCATTATCATTATCATTATCATTATCATTATCATTATCATTATCATTATCATTATCATTATCATTATCATTATCATTATCATTATCATTATCATTATCATTATCATTATCATTATCATTATCATTATCATTATCATTATCATTATCATTATCATTATCATTATCATTATCATTATCATTATTACTGAGATCAGCATTACTATGCTTGAGAGGTTCGCGAGCTAAGAGGAGGATCCATTTAGAATTGTCGGACATTGGCTTTGACATTAAGAAAGGACATGCGAACATTCGGTCTGAGGACGATATTTTATTTCTTACTTTTTATTATTTTTAAAGAAGATTTTCATATTTTGAACTTGACGTCTTAGATCTTGTTATATTACTTTTGCTATATCTATGTTGATTCTAGAGGAAATTTTTATGCAAGAAACGCACTTTCTAAGATTTCTGTACTATAGCACTATATTTTAGTTTTAGGTCAAGTCTGTCACCACGGAAGAAAAAATAATTACATTCTATATTTCTGAAAGAGCTATTCATTAACGTTTTTAAGGAAAATTTAGTATTTTTTATTACGTATTCTTAATTATTGTAAATTGGTTTATTGATTGATTGATGGATTATTAATAAAATGTTATTATTTATTATTATT
The DNA here is from genome assembly GCA_019787425.1 of Platygyra sinensis. NCBI lineage: Eukaryota > Metazoa > Cnidaria > Anthozoa > Scleractinia > Merulinidae > Platygyra > Platygyra sinensis. The sequence goes on along the minus strand of JAHPZR010056076.1, from coordinate 1,462 downwards.
ATTATTATTATTATTATTATTATTATTATTATTATTATTATTATATTATTATTTATTTATTTATATATTTATTTGTAAATGCCAGTGTTGAATGGAAGTAAAAGCCCTTTAAACCAGAATTCATGTGCTATTGTTTGATCCCAAAACAGTTGTCTGGAAATAAAATGAACGGTATAATATTTCGTTTAACTGAAAGCACGGAATATCAATACCTAGTAACTACTTCCTTAATGCCCGCGAACAGCTTGTTAAGTGGTAGTCTCTCTAAAAGTGGTCCACTGCATTTCGGGTCGGAAAAAAGTTTTCCCTCAAAGTTAAGTAAATCCAAAGACTTTAGTTTTTGCAAATACGTTGAAATAATTTTTTTAGAGCTCAAAACAATCATAGCCGGAAAACGCATAAACTGGAGTGTTGCAAGGGCAGAAAATTGCCCAAATTGAGAAGCTCGCTGCTCAAAGACCACCGAACGCAACAAAAAAATGTTATGATCCCTACATCAAGTGATCCTTCAAAGGTAAGAAATGCACGTTACTTTTGATATATTCTGTTGTGAGGGATCCTGAAAATTTATCTGTTACCACCCGTTTTATCACTTTCTGAAAACCTGCCAAAATAGCTTGTCTTCGCTGCCGTTTATTTCCCAAGTCCAGACCCGGCCGCTCAAAACTCCAACTGAATTCTGCTAAGCAAAGCTTAGAAAGCAGAGAAATGTAAAAATACCTTGCGCTTTTTTATCTTCCTTTCTTACGGCGACTTCGAACTTTCTGGGCTTTGTGCGATTCTCACGCTCAATTATGCAAATAAGGTTGTTCACAAGCAAGTTCACATTCAAAACTCTCTAACATTGTGTTTTCACTAGGTCGATTAACTAGCTGAACATTCTTCCTGGGTGTTTGTTTACAGACCGACATTAGCTAGTTAAACATGACATCTGTTTTTACTGGGAAATTTTAAGCCACTAATAACCGGAAGATTCAAATTACAACTTTTCGCAACTTTCAAAAATGGAGGGAGAGGAAGGGCTTTCAATGAGTTCAATAGTACTGATTCTCGTTAAATTTTTGCGAAAGAGAAGGAGTTTCGTTTAGAGGATGCGACTAATTTCTTGCTTTCGCTGCTCGGGACTGAACTTGTCGAGGGTGAGGCATGTGGCGTAGGAACTTGGTATGAAAGAACTGCTGGTTGCACGTAATGCGGGAATTCAATTAATTTTGCATGCCGATGCTGTGAAACAGCGTCCAACGGGACCGGAAGAAGTGCTTGCAATTAGTCAGCCATGTTTCGAAAGAACAGCGGAGCGAGCGTCCGGAAAATAATTTTGCCAGATTGTTTGGCAGGCATCTGTCACTACACGCGATGCGATTGGCTGCGGTATTCGTCGGGACAAGTTAAACCATCTTGCGAGGTTATATAGATTTAGCCAGGCCAAAAAGCGGAGCTTCAATTGTTAATAATTAAAATA